>JAYMSW010000537.1:0-21720 GCA_036897725.1 Erodium texanum | reverse complement strand
CAATTTCGTATTTCAAATATGTAATTTACTTTTCGTAATGAAATTTGAGTTTCTTATTTTATTTATCGTTGCAAAATAAAATTTCTGGAAAAATACATTCTGAATTAAAAAAACAGTAAAATTCAGAATCTACTAACATTCTATTGATCAGGCTAAAGCCCACTGTGAGACACTTTCCACTAATCAGACTAAAGCTTACTTTGTAACTTTCGCCCTTCTCGAAATAATATTTTTTGATCAACATTCTACTGATCTTTCTACTAATTAAACGTAAATACTCTAACACTGATCTGACCTTGCTGAACGTGCTCTTAATCCACTGGCGTCAAAGCCTTCGCTCCAGCCTTCAGCTAGCACACTGCGATCCAATGCTCCGGGCCCCACAAGAAACTTACCAACACTTGTGGCTATGCATCGTTCCGGTTTCCCAACACAGTCGTCACTTTCGGCCCCAAAGCTTTGATTTCAGTTTGCTTGCATCTCGAGCTCGGTTGGGGAAGTAGAGAAAGAGCAATGGGAATAGAGATAGTGGAGCCAAACACTTGCTACAGAGGTTGCTGCAGCCGCAAAGCCATACCTCTGCACCTCTCGCCTTCCTCTTTCCCCTTCCTTTTTTCTCCTTTTCCCTATCGCCAGAGGTACCCCTTTCTCCTCTCCGTTCACTTCTAGGGTTTCTTTTGAATTTCTAATTGGACTTCAATTTGCCCCCTATTTTGTTTCTGCAATCAAATCAATCTCTCTGTGTATCGTCATGGGTGTTTGTTTTGTGTTCTAGGGGCCGAAAGTGTGGTCTACGAAGCAATACTAGACGGGAAGAAGGTTGCTGTGAAGAAACCCATCTTGTCTACTTCTCAAGACATTGACAAGTTTCATAAAGAGTTGCAAATGTTGTGGTTTGTTTGCTCTCTCTTGGCCTTGAACAAACATTCCAAAATAATATGATATTGTGGATCACATATCTTTAATTTTGTCTGTTATAGGTAAATATGTTTGTGTTTTGAATTTTCATACATTGTGATACGGGACACATTATGATATGGAGCTTTTCATATATTAAGATCAGTTTTGTTAAGGATTGTATCTCTTTCGTGTGTTAAATTTGTCTGATCTTGTGATTTTATTTGTTAACAACAACTTCTGTTTGATGATGAAGCAAGTTAGATCATGGAGGCATTGCTACTCTTGTTGCAGCGCATGCTAAACCACCTAATTACATGTTTTTCTTCAAATATTACGAATCTCGAAATCTTGCCGATAAGCTACATGTGGAAGAGTGGATCCCAAGCATTGATCAGGCACTTATGATCACATTTCAGCTAGGTAAAACTTTTACTATCTTGCTTGCCTCTGTTTTCTTCAAATAGTTTTTGCATTTATTTATGTGCTTTTGCTAAGCTATAAAGCCAAGGCCTCAAGCGTTTTAACCACTTGGCCAAGTGTTTTAGCTTAGCATTCGTTTCTTGATATTCACATAATCACCACGTGGCACCTAATTACACGTCTTAGTCCGATGGTTTTAGGTGCAAATTGCTGGCAAGTTGAGATGAATTCAAGAATAACTATGGTCCACAATATCTTTGTGGGGAACAGGGTATCTGATAATTTGGGAACTGAATAGTCAAGTGACTACTATGATTCAGAGATTCATTGAAAACTATAGCATGACATTTTATAATGTCTTCTAGGTTAAGTTTACCGACATTTGGCATTGACAAGCTTGTTTTCTACATGATATGAAATCTCTTTTTACTTTTGTGCTAAGCGTTTAAGTAATGTATTTTAACTTTTTAAGACAAACTATTTGTCTTGAGCTAACATGTTAGTCTAATAGTTTTTAGTGCTTATTCAACTTGTTTGTTTTGTTTCATGTGAAGTTTGTTAGAAATCGTATGATTTACAATTGTCTGCTCTTTTCCCTTCTCCAGCAAAATCTCTACGATATCTGCATAACCTCGGGATTGTACATAGGGATGTGAAACCAGCAAATATTCTTGTACTCATCTTCCATAAGTTCCTATTTCTCTTTATTATATTTTTTTATCTCTGTTCAGTTTGGAAAATCATGAGTTTCTTTTTGACTGGGTAGGTTTAATTATCAAGTTCTTGTATTATAACCAAGTAAAATTTTATGCAGCTCGACAAAACACTAAGTCCACACCTGGCAGATTTTGGTTTGGCAGAATACAAGGATGATCTTAAAGGAATCTCTGTTGAAAATTGGAGATCAGCTGGCAAGCCAACTGGTGGTTTCCACAAGAAAAATATGGTTGGGACGCTCATTTACATGGCACCTGAAATATTGAGGAAGGAGATACAGACTGAAAAATCAGATGTTTACAGTTTTGCCATATTGGTCAAGTAAGAAATTTATGGTTTGCTAGTTTGCGAGAAAATTGTAAATGCAGGCCAGCAAGCTTGCCAATGCCAAATGTGGTGAAATATACTATATCAGGTCAACATTTTAGTTGTGGAACCCGACCTGATCGATTTTAGAATCTATGGTATGAGGGCCTAGTTAATTTGGGGTCTGGTTCTCCATGTTTTCTCCCGTTCATATGCAAATATATTTTATGTCCCATGTGTAGAAGTACAACCTTACACGTGAGGGGAGTGCTGAAGCATGAAATTTCACATCGAGTAAAATAGAAGAATGTGACTATATAGAGGCAAAGGATAATTTTTTTTATTAGAAAAAATATAGAAAAGGGAAAGAACAAACTCAACTATTAGGTTGACATTTTAGTTGTGGAGCTCGACCCAATATTATATCTCAATATTAAAATTCTTCATATAGATAGTGGTGTTCGTGTTTAAAGCTGGTCATATAGTGGGAACCAGGCTATGTTTGTTTGTTAGTTTTTTATTTGTTTTTATTAGGGTTTGAGGTCCATAGTAATTTGACTTTCTCCTTTTGTTCTTCATTTTTTCAGTTTCGGTTAGTTCTTGTTTACTACAATTAGTAGACAAGGAAATTTCCTTCAGTTCATCCATGGAATTGGCTTCTAGTTTTGAACCATAGCACTACCATATAACATTCACATACACCCTAGGGCCTTGTTAAATCAGGAAACAGATTTACCAGGAAATGCATAAAATTCATTAATTTCATTCACTCTGCTAGTTGATTGATTTATACATGCTCGATGGAACTCCAGACAAGTTCTTCATAATGTGTTTGGGAAAAATCCTTTATAGAAAAACTTAATCAATGAATGAAGCTCAGTAGGATGCCAATATATACATGACAATAGACATAAGCAGTTATTCTAATCCAACATTGAAGTGACTATATGTTTCCTTCTGCGTATAGAATGTTAGGTAAAGTGAGAAAAATTTTGCTTTTAAATTGCTAGTGACATAAGCATTAATCCCAGTTTTTGCTGGAAATTTTGAAGCACCTTCATTGTTGAACGCAGCTATCACAATATTCAATTACCATTTTCCTTTTCCCCTCATCGTATAGTACCATATCAAGAGAGTGAAGAGGCACAAATGATATTTGCCAAAACAAAGGAAGGCAGTAAGTCTTCCAAGGATATAGGAGTAGAACATCCATATTTTATGGAACCCCATATCATCCTTGCAAAGCTGTATAACAAGGTTTTCGTACCTTATGACAGCACATCAATGTATCTTGTCTATGTTGGTATTTGTTAAACAAGGGCGAAAATGACTTGTTATTCTATTTATTGAAAATTTGAAAATGTTTTCTTCAAGACATTAGTGAGTTTGCCAGATGATACATTAGAAACATGAATGTAATGCTACTTCTTTCTACTGTTTAGGTTGTGGTGAAATATACATAAGCTTGAACCTACTTAATAGTCTCTTACTTGAAAAGCAGGGTACTAAGATTAATTATCCTCGTGAACTGATTTTCTCAACACGATCAGTGCTTCTTATTGTAGTTGAACTAAATGTAGAAGATGATCTCTATGGTATTTTCTTAGTAGATGTGTCACATAAATACGACTTATGTAGGTTGCGATATGAATATGATCCGCAAGTACAATGAATAATATTTGATGGTAAGTATAGAGTCCCACATCACTGAATCGAGAAAAATATATAGGGGCAAGAGCCAGACCCAACTAACAGGTTGACCTTTTAGCATGGGATGTCCCAGGCATCATATGTAGCTCAATATTAAATCATTTAACATGCTATCAGAACCTTGTTAGTGGCTCATTTGTGTTCCCTCTTCATGTTTCCTTGACCACCTCTTATTATATCTTTATACGCCCCACGTCTCTGTGAGGGAGTGTAGGGCCATTATAAAAAGTAAAAGTTGTAAGTGAAGGGGAGTGTTTACATATAAAAGGGCCTTACCTTTTTATTATGTGAGTCTCAAGCTTGCATATGTTCCCAATACTAAATAGTTTAATAACATACAAAATAGAAATCGAAAAGCGGGTGGAGGGGATTAGGAAGGGGACATGACAATCAATAGTATAAAATGACTTTATAACTAGCTATCATATTATGAGATTTGAACGAACTAACAATTCTGAAATAATTAAATATCTCTCTCCTACACACACAGATGAGCTTGTACTTAAAATTGTTTATTACTTCGTCTTACTATTGAACATGAATATGTTCCTACCTATTGCAGTGAACTTCTCACTGGTATTGTACCATATACCGATCTTCGTGCAGAAGCCCAGGTTAGCCATTCATATTTATGTGTGGGATAATCGTATAATTTAATGATACACAATGCATTGCTACATATGAGTAGTGATTTGAAAGTGTTATGGTCATTTTGAACTTTTAAGGCTTTGTAATTTTTGTGTTTGCAACTACAATTAGTTGAAATGAGCCTTTAGAAGTTTGGGATGGATACTTAGATTTTCTTGAGGCTCGATATTCCGACTTCAGAGATGGTGTCCTTTCTCTTTGCTCAGTTGTAACCAAATTTAAAGTTTGACTCTTTATGAGTTAGGCTTAAATTATGTTTATTGTGAACGGCATACTTATACTTGATGCTTCACATTTACTTGATCAATCCTTCATAAAGTACCATGAATAGTCCTTCACTGTTTAACTATTCTGCTATAAATTTGGGGGCAAATTGATGTATGATATGGAAAATACTGGCAGGCTCACACTGTATTAGAGATGAACTATACTGAGCAGCAACTTACTGCAGCTGTGGTGTCTGATGGACTACGACCAGTTCTTGCTGGTCTTGAGTTAGGTGCACCAGACAGATTACTATCATTAATCAAGAGGTGTTGGGATGCACATCCCCAAAACAGACCTTCATTTGATGATATAGTTGTGGAACTTGGTGTAATTCTGGAAGAAAGACAGGAAATCAAGGAAGACGGTACTGCCTCTGCCAAAAAATTAGTCTGTCATAATGATAAAATTATGGATGCTACCAGCAACCAAATTTTTCAACAGAGTATCAACTGGTGTGTGCAAGGAGAACATTATTCCAACTCTTCTCTTGCTTCTAATTCTGGTATTGGAATTTGGCCCAATTCTTCCAATGATCCAGTGACTTACCTTCCTATGCTTTCTTGGGGATCCTTTGCTACATGTGGGAGGAGGGAGACTATGGAGGATACCCACTTCCTTATGCCCCATATGTGCAATGAAAAGGACATACATCTTTTTGGTATTTTTGATGGTCATAGAGGTGCGTTACATGACTTACTTTTGTTACTGATGGTACATAAATTTTAATATTAATGATCTTACATTTTATTAGACATTCGGTTTTTTAAATTTTACAATTGTGATGTAGACAGAAAAAATCTAGAACATGTAGATATCTTTGATTTTGGGGCTGTTTCCTAGCAGACAATGCCTGTCTACACTAACTTAGTGGACATGGTTGCAATTTATGCAGGTGTAGCAGCTGCTGAGTTTTCTGCTCGAGCTTTGCCCGGATTTCTGCAAAGTTTATCTTCCACAAGAAGGTAATTCTGTTACAGGTTTTCTTCAATCCTTCCAAGTCTTGCATATATTATTCCAGAGATTTACATCTACATATGGATACAGTCCTGCGGATGCATTAGTGGAAGCATTTGTGAAGACAGATATTGCCTTCAGGGATGAACTAACTTCTCATCGTAAATCCAAGGGAGTTATCCAGAAGGACTGGCATCCAGGTTGCACTGCTATTGCTGCTTTAATTGTTAGGAACAACCTTTTCATTGCTAATGCTGGCGATTGCAGGGCGATCTTATGCCGGAATGGTCAAGCCATTGCTTTGAGTAAGGTGAGAAGGGCTTATTTATGAAGACAATGTACATGTTAACAACTCACTGCTCTCATATCCATTGGCTTTATTTTTCAGGATCATGTTGCAAGCTACCTTGAGGAGAGAGAGCGAGTAATCAAGGCAGGGGGACAAGTAAAGTGGCAAGTTGATACCTGGAGGGTTGGTCCTGCAGCTCTCCAGGTTTGTTTCTCTTACTCTTCGATATGTGCTGGTGTAATATGGCCATGATGGAAAAGATATTTATTTTGATTTTATAGTAATTGGTCGCAATTTATAGAATCAGTTTTATTACATCCTGTCATAAGGGAACCTTAGTCTAACAAGATAATATAACACAATTATCATTCCAAACTGGAAACATCAAATTCCAGGGAATAAAACTATCTAGCTTAAATGTTGGTAGCTTTTTCTGTAACTGAATTGAATTTGAACCCTCGGGCTTCTCTTTAGAGTATTAAATAGTATTTTTGATGTTTAATAAGATTGGTGTGCATGATGGACCTTGAAAAATATAGAATTCACAAGGGATTGCTTGAAATGAGATCATTATCCTACACCTTCCATTTTCAGATCGATATGACATGAAAAGAGGGTGGAATTAATCAATTTTCAATTTTTGGCAGGTAACTCGCTCTATTGGCGATGATGATTTAAAGCCTGCGGTCACAGCAGAACCTGAGATAAATGAAACTAGTTTGTTGCCAGAGGACGAATATCTTGTAAGGACAATTATTTTGATACATTGTTAGTACTTCTTTTCTTATGGCATATTATGGTCTTGACTCTTGACTGTGTTCTATATGCTGGAGATGTGATGTTAACTTTGTTACTCCATTCCAAAATAAATGTCCCGTTTACTTTTTACACAGTTACTTCTCCTGTTTTCACTACATGATCTTCACGTTCTAATTCTCTAAGTAGTTGTAATTAAGTCAAACAAATATGTCCATGGGATTCATTCAAAAGGGGACATTTATTTTGGGATAGGGGAGTACATGTTTTTACATTGATTTGCTGAAGCTGACTAGAATTCTATATAGAAAGTGAAAAGTGAAATTTACATCAACTTGAGATTTTCTGTTTCTATATCTAAACTAATAAGGGAATTTTGCTGTAGAACAAAATTGGCATGGTAGAGCTGTGATATGTTTGTAGCTACAGGGTCTTTCCTTCAATTTCTTTATTTATATTGGATGGATATATATGTATTATTTTGAATAAATGTAAGTAACTAATACAGGGTTAATTGTTAGGTGATGGCAAGTGATGGACTCTGGGACGTTATGAGCAATGCAGAAATTGTAAGCATAATCAGAGACACTGTGAAAGAGCCTGGAATGTGCTCCAAGAGATTGGCGACAGAAGCAGCTGAACGGGGCAGCAAAGATAACATCACCGTCATAGTTGTTTTCTTGCGCCCAGTCTCCACAGCAGAGAGAATTTACTAGTTCTATGTAAGTTATTAGCACATGGTGGAAATTTGCCATCGATTGCTCAATCTCTACATGATGTTAATATTGTGAGTTGCTGAGAAGAATCTTGGCAAAATAAATGTTGTGTGAACAAATCTGATATTGATTTTATTTGAAGTCAAGTTTGTATGTACAATTGTGAAGATACATATTAAGTGGGGAAAAGTTACTCATCGACTTTAACATGTATAAATTACATTGAAACTGTCAAGACGTCACTTGTATCGAGTTTTACAAGTGTCACTATTGCTAGAAAATGATGAGATGATTGAGCTTTACTTATCAGATGCAAATCAACCGTGGACTCGTATACATTTGTTTTCCCGTTTTGTCCTACTATACACACGAAAAATATAATAATGGTACGTCCTTACCGTCTAAGAGCAAGGATATCGGTCGGTGTTGGAGGAGGCGTTTATGAGATGATGTTGGTGTTGAGAAAAGAAATTGGAACACTAGTGTTAACGCCGCACTGGCTCTCCCCAAATAGTTAACTCTTTATATAGGAGAAATTATGCTTATCCCGTCAAAATTGGACAAACTTTCTCCTCTCTCATTCTATTAGCAAGAGTCTGCGATAATAATGACCTTAATTTTATGCCTTTGAGCATCGTCATCCTACCACATCCGACAAATAGATGCTTTATCATGGACAACCCGATGCCTTGCTTTACGAGTGACTCTAAAATGGACGTATCACATCACATGCACCCAATGCAGTGCTGCCAATAATCAATCCTACACTTTTGGTCCATGGTGGTAGTCCACGTCACCAATCTCATCTCTAGCTTGCGTATCTCACCCTTCTTCAACTTTATGTTCCATTCGACATCAATATGTGTGCACTTTTACTAACGTTTGGTTCATATACAGCCCAAATGAACAAAATTGGGCTTGGCCCATTACTTCGAACCAAATAATCTGGTCCAGCCCATAACACACTCATATCGACTAGAATACAAGAGAAGGTTTATTAAATTTTAAATCAAAAGAGAAAAGGCCATAACCCTGCCGTCATAATGCGACGGCTTACACCTGACATCCTTATCAGCAACGAAAGACATACAACTTGGTCCCACACACCTCCTCCTCTTGTCGGTTCTTTCCTTAATTCCCTCGCATCATAACCTTCGCTCCCGCTTGCACACGACGCGCCCACCACTGCGCTCAAGTCCTCCGGGGCCTACCGTATGCTCTCAACCACACCACAAACTTGACACTCGCGCGTGGGTGAGAACTTAAACTGAATGACAGCTGCGCACATGGACCCCACCGCTTCACCGTAAGCCCTCCAACTAGACCCACTTGCCTCGGAAAGTGGCGTGTTTGATGAGACATTGGGTGAGGAGTGACTAGTAAGGACTGAACCTAGCAGAAAAATTCCACTTCCACCTAAACCAACTCTAATTAAATGCACCCTCTATTCCTCACCTAAAAATGTTACTCTATTATTAATATATATATATGTTATGAATAGTTACGATAGAAACCAAGCCTACAAAAACTATTGTATTATAAACTTTAAACTTTTATATAGTCAATTTTGAATATATATTTCATTTATAGTTTATATTTAAACTATATCAAACAATATAATAAACAAATATGAGTTAAATAACTAATTTATTATTTTTACTCATATTTAATTAATTTTTTATTTACAAAAAACAAACATATACTTATCCAAGTTAGTATAATGGTTAAAAGAGTTAATGTACTTAACAACTAGAGATCAAATCCCGATAGAGACATTATTATTATATCACCAAATTGTAAGTATAATGGTTAGTATAAGTTAAACGGTATACGAGTTTTGCTTAATTAAACCTAATTGTAAGTATTATTATTCTTACCAAATTCATAATGTATAATGTTAATGCCTTTTTCTAGGAAGATCAATAAGTAAATATGTATTGTATTTGTGATATTAAATATAAGGGGCAAAAATTTCAATAAAAACACACGCATAGGCGGGGCCTAGACGAGGGTCCAAACTGTTATCGTGCACACTCACTATCAACCGTCCGATCTAAAACAAGATTAGGATGAGATCAACCGCTAGTGTCACGCCGACATAAACCAAATTGAGCCGTGGAAAAATAACATAAACCAGGTTTCTGTTTTCTTATTTCCTCTTCCTTCTCCAAACCCATACCTTACCCAAAACCAAACCCCCTTTTCTCCTCTTCATCGTAAAGCTCATCTATAATCGCAGAAACGACCGGTCGGCGAATCCTTACACGACACAACACGTGCGCACGGAGACGTAGGTACGAGGAAAGGTACGAAATTCGTAATTATCACCCTTTTTTTCTGTCTTCTCTGAATCCCTTACACAAACTCTTCGCTGGAACAGATCGGAGGAGTGTCGGTCCTTTGATTTTGATCGGTTTCATTTTCGCAATTTATTTAATTAATTATTCATTAAAGATTACATCGAGCTGATAATAATTATAGCGTATTTAGAATATGTTTTTGGAGATGTTTTTGTTCTTGTGGTTGGATTTATTTTGACCGTTAGATCATGGTGAGGTGTGATGGACGGTCTGTGTTATCGTGTCCTACGTGGCAGTTGGTGACGTATTTTAGTAGCAAGGTACAGCTGGATGTGAAGGAGTATACGTATTCCGATTTATCATATTACACACACACATACCATAGTGAAAAGACATAATTATCCCTATAAGTAACTTGTAATTATGAGGGACTGACACTGTTTTGTGTGATCTGGAAAGGTTGCTTGAGAGCCTTGAGGGAGGGTATATTTGTCAACTTTGACCAAACCGACCGGGCCTTTGACTCGAAACCGTATATAAATACACAATCCCAGCTGCAGAGAACCACACGCGTGCTTAGAGTTTTGAATGAAGACGGAAGCCACGAAAGCGAAGAACAGAGTGATAAAATCTCAAAAACCCTAACTTTTTTCGATTTTGTTGTTTCAGAGAATCGAAACCGGAGATGGGCTCGGAGCAAAACGACGGGACGTCCTCCCGCCCTTCCCACCCGACGCTCTGCGCCAACAATTGCGGGTTCTTCGGCAACCCGTCGACGATGAACCTCTGCTCCAAGTGCTACAGAGAGGTCCGTAACCACGAAGAGCAAGCCGCTTCAGCCAAAGCCGCCATGGAGAAATCTCTGAACCCAAAACCCCAAATCGAGCCCGTCCCTAAATCGGCAATCGAGGTTTCCCCAATGGGTTCGTCTTCTTCGCCGCCCGCGGCGTCTCCGGCGGTGGTGCCCGAGGTGGTGGCGAACCGGTGCCGAAGCTGCAACAAGAAGGTGGGATTGACGGGGTTTAAGTGCAGGTGCGGGATGACGTATTGCGGGTCCCACCGGTACCCGGAGAATCATGAGTGCGGGTTTGATTTCAAGGAGAGTGGCCGGAGCGCGATTGCTAAGGCCAATCCGGTGGTGAAGGCTGAGAAGTTGAACAAGTTCTGATGGATCTGTGTTTGATTAGTGTTTAGTGTTTTGGGTGGGGATGTATGGGATGTGTAGGATCGATGTGGGATGGTTTGTTCCATTAATAAGTTGGATTTGTCACTTGTTAAAGTTGCTTTGAATTTAAGGCACTTATGTTTTTTTTATAATGGGTATGAAGATATGTTTCTTTTATATATTTGATCTTGATATGTTTTTTTTTAACTATCTGGCTTAGTTGATGTGTTATGATTGGCATAGTTATTTAGGTTTCTTCATTATCCATGAAGCTAAAGTGTGTAGCTTCCAAGGTTAGTATTGGAATGCAAGGTTGCAAACCCATAAACTACATCAGAACAGCCATGAACTGGGAATGAAGAAGATGAATTGGCATCTCTTATAATCTGATAGTCAGAAGGAATCTGCCCAGATTTCCTTCGGTGCCTGTCTTGTGATCTAATGATTCGAATTCTAGTTATATCAAGTGATCTATCTTATGATCTAATTATTAGAATTTCAGTTATATCAAAGTAGATAAAATGGTTTGTTTTGTAATCTATCGGTCAGAATTCGAGTGATGACAAAAAAAAGTCTATTATGCGACTCATTTGTCTTGTAATTTTGTGATCAGAATCAAATTCCTGTACTTGATGACTGTGAGAAGGGTCGAGACACCTTAAAAACAAAGTTGGAATTTTTATTCTTATAATCCAAAACTAATGTCTAACGACCAAAGTTCGAGTCCCGACAAAAAAACAAAAACGGGCCTTGTGATCTTGAGGCAGGGCCGAGGGGCTTAGTCTGCAAAGACCAATGACACCTTTTCATTAAGCATATGGTCCATGGAGGTGGGATAAGAGAAAAAGAACATTTGATTGAACAAAGGATTAAAGAGTTGATGATTAGGAGGCCACACTTGCAGAGGATACACATGACACAAACGTATGCTTCCAAGTTCCAACCACCTCAACTCAACAACATTATAGTCTTCAAAGTTCTGTCTTGTACGAATTCATGGGACCGCTTCATCACCCACTGTTTTTTAAAGTAAACAATCTTTCTATGGTCAATATCAAAGACAAGTGATGTGCAAAATTATAAAGAAACGATAGAGCCATTGGATATGGCGGTGCTTCTTGATATTTTCTTTTCTTTTTCTTTTCATAAATATCAATCAATAATGATATTGACTATTGATGATGATTTCGAACTCGACATCATGAAACTGTTTAAGATTAAGCACTTATCATTAAGGAAGGAACAAAATAGAACCACTCTAACAAATGTGAGCAACTAATTACATGAATTTGGGTAGAAAAAGACATGTTAACAACAAGGTAATCAATTAAATTAAGATTATTAGAAAAAAGGTGGGCAAAAAAAAATGGATCCAACCCAGGCTGTGCTTGGTCCTTAAATGGAAGGAAAGGTCTGGAAATGAACAATCAAAGCATGTCTAAGCAACATCACATTCCTCACATGAGTTTCAGGTCCCCTCCTCCATCGTGCTCGTCCCTTTCTCTTCTTTTGTTTGATTTTTATCGAGTTTTGATTTGAACGTTAAATGTGTACCTGCTTTTTTGAAGTTGATCTCAACTCTTCATATAAGGATAACTACATTTACATACCCATTTATACCTTTTATTTACACGAACTCGCCTAAAATAACCTTTTGTGCTAGAAACACCCCTCTATCTTTCATAAATCTATAAAAAAAACTACGACGTCCGTCAAAAAACCATAACTCTATTAATCTCTACATATAAAATATCAAAAATACTCTTCACAATCCATCAAAATTCCCTGAATCTGCCACCTAACCCTAAACTCTAACTCTAACCATAACCGGATAACTTAAACTTTAACCGCAGCCACCATCAACCACAACCGCCGGCTGCCGCCACCGTCAGGGGGTGGGTCTAAGGTTTAGTTTTAGAGTTTCGAGATTAGTATACAGAGGGGTAGTTTAGTTATTTTAAAAAATAATCTCAACTGTTCCATCCAAATTGGATAGAAAATGGTTTTTTTTTTTGGAGGTTTATGAAAGGTGGAGAGGTGTGTCTCTATCATAAAAAGATCATTTTAAGTGAGTTCGTGTAAGTGAAAGGTGGAAGTAGATATATAACTGTAATTACCTTTATCATTTATATGTTCATACTTATCGTAAGATATAACGAGTCAGATTTTACAATTTAAAAAATCAATCCGAATAACAATGAATGGGGCCGATCTCTTGGAAATTTATTGTAGAGTCCGCTTAGGACTTTTGAATTTGAATGAGATTGAAATCATAAAGTTGAAGTGGGAGATTTATGAGGATTCCATGGCTTTATCACCTTTCTCTTGTTGTGGGTATTTTCCATGCAAAAAAGAGGCAAAAGCACATAGGCTCCGTCTCTTTCTTTAGCAAATTACCAATCTGCCACTGAGGAGTGAAGACTTATTTATACAATCTTCCAATTATTAAACAATGGCCATGTCCCATAGATGGTGGATCCTCCTGTGTTCTCATTTGAATGTATCAAAGATTCAAAAAATATAAATGTAAACCCAATTTGATAATGTATTTAGCAAGTTGTTTAAGCCCAAAACAAAGATATTGGAGAGCAAAATTGTTGAAAACTATACACACCAAACTAGTTTCCAGAAATAGTAAAGGTTCCATTTTTATGTTAAGATATGTAGTGGGTTGCTGAAAGAAGCTATTCATTCCATTTACACTATTGGGGTTGAAGAAATTTGTGAACACCCAAATCTGACAAAAGCTCAGAGAAGAGGCACATTTTGAAGGGTTGGGGTAAAAAAATACAAACCTTATTTGTTTTACTGTGTTCTTCTACTCCTGGTCTTGTACATTTTGTAAGATTGATTGTTGCTTGAAAGAAAAAGTTGAGCCGCATTTATCCGAGTCACATCTACCGCGATTTCGACCCCTTCCTTCTCTTTCTCCCTCTCTTGTAGCTTCAATTTCATTGTTTTTTTCAGTTTTCTTCTCTGGGTTTCCCTCATTTTCTCTTTCACACTCACTGGGTTTTCTCGGGAACCAAACAGGGGTTGCTCTTTTTTCTTTCGATGAACAGAACCCTTTTGAGGACTGTGCCGAGTGAGTTCTAGAATGGCGTCTTCGGGTGCTGCTAGGAATGGGACGCACAGGAACTCTCTGAAGGTGGAGAGGCCTCTCTCTGTGAACTCAACTTCGAAACTTTCTTCTTCTTCTCTGAAGCCAAAGGCCTCTTCTGGGCTCCGCCGGAGCAGCCCCGGCTCTCTCGGCGGCGGCCCCAACTCAGCTGCCAAGATCGACCTAGGAGGTTAGTGTTTTATCTCTTGTGGTTTATGGGTTTTGAGTTTGATGGTCTCAATGATTAGGATCTTGTGTTACCCATCAATTTGTAGTTTTTGTTTGGTTCATGTGTGTGGTTGTTTTTAAGTATTTGGGAATTTCTTAGCAAAATAGAAATTAAATGGAGTTGTTTGATTTGCAGTTTCTGAACTATTTCACTCTTATTTAGGAAGAAAATGTTGTTCTGGGTGTAGTTTGTGAATGGAAGCTGATAAAAATAGGGCTATTTAATTCTGAATTCTTCCATTTTTGGGGCTTCTTAAAGTGAATTTAGATTGTTGATAAAAGTGTGAAGCTATTATGGTAATTGAATTGCTCAGAGATAGAGCACATGAACTCCAAATTATGATCACCTTGTATTTGGCTCTTCTCTTTTAGGAGTCAACAAGTAGCTTTATATGAAGTAATTGGTTTTAGATACTTATTTAAATTTGGTCATGCTGTAATGAGATGATTGGCACCTTTCTTTGTAATATGAAATTTGTTGATTCTTTTTACGGCTATGTTTGTGCTTAGTTCCCGGAAGAGTTCGAGTAGCTGTAAGATTGCGACCACGCAATGCAGAGGAATTGGGGGCAGATGCAGATTTTGCTGATTGTGTAGAGTTGCAATCTGAGGTATCTTATACCTTAATTTCTGTCTAGAATCTTCACATTGTTTCTAATGACTCGTTTTTCACACTTTGTCTTTTCTTTTTAAGCTTAAAAGGCTCAAACTTAGGAAAAACAATTGGGATTCTGATACCTACGAGTTTGATGAAGTGCTCACTGAGTTTGCATCTCAAAAACGTGTTTATGAAGTTGTTGCAAAGCCCGTTGTGGAGGTGAGTAACATTCTTTGAAAAATCAATCAGATAAATGAAGTA
The DNA here is from genome assembly GCA_036897725.1 of Erodium texanum. Lineage (NCBI taxonomy): Eukaryota > Viridiplantae > Streptophyta > Magnoliopsida > Geraniales > Geraniaceae > Erodium > Erodium texanum. Next base: position 6,385 of record JAYMSW010000537.1, on the reverse strand, counting down.
TGACATATAACAGAAAGAAAAAAAAAATCAATCTTTTCTTAGCTTCAGTGGGCTCGGCTCCGTGTAATGCACTTATTTACAATTTTCTTCTTCAGAGTGTTCTTGATGGCTACAATGGTACAATCATGGCATATGGCCAAACCGGTACTGGCAAAACATATACACTTGGGAGACTTGGGGAGGAAGACACAGCTGCTCGAGGAATCATGGTGCGGGCTATGGAGGATATTTTGGCAGATGTTTCATTGGACACTGATTCCGTTTCAGTGTCCTATTTGCAGGTTTTAGGCCTTCCATATACCCCTATCTATAATTATTATTGTCGGATATTTTTATACCCATTGTGTCCTCTGGAGGTGTGAAGTTGTTGTAACATTTTTGGTTTCTGCAATATTTTGCAGCTGTATATGGAGACTATACAGGACCTTCTTGATCCCAATAACGATAACATAGCAATCGTGGAAGACCCCAAAACTGGAGATGTTTCACTCCCAGGGGCTAGTGTAGTTGATCTCAGAGACCAACATAGCTTTGTGGATTTACTTCGTTTGGGAGAAGCTCACCGCTTTGCTGCTAATACAAAGTTGAACACTGAATCATCTCGAAGCCACGCTATTTTGATGGTAAATTATCTTCTAATCATTGTATTTTCAAATCGTAATCATTATTTTATTGGATTCTAATTGCAGTGAATTTCATAATCTGCTGCAGGTAAATGTCAAAAGGTCTGTGCGAGGAAGAGATTCAGCACCTTCAAATGAAAATTGTAACAACTGCCACTTAGGCAAAGCTTTAAAGCCCCCCATCGTTCGTAAGGGCAAGCTTGTTGTGGTAGATCTTGCCGGTTCAGAGCGTATTGACAAGTCAGGTGTGTGCAGCAATTAACTGTATTAGTACAACTACAAAAACAGAGAATTTCTAACACCGTAGCATTATTAGTTTATTTATTTATTTTTAAGTTGGTCTGTTTGTCAATGCAGGAAGTGAGGGACATACTTTAGAGGAAGCTAAATCTATAAATCTTTCTTTGAGTGCATTAGGCAAGTGCATCAATGCACTTGCAGAAAATAGTGTGCACGTCCCGTTTCGTGATTCGAAGCTTACAAGATTGCTTCGTGATTCATTTGGAGGTAAGATGTTCAGGATTATACAAATCTTCCATGGTTTTATTTGAACCGCTTCCCTTATAGACTCGTGTGGAAGCATGTTATTAATCTAGATCAACTTGCAGTGAGTTAGGTATAAAAATATCATGACCTGATATTATTTGGCATTATAATCTTAGTGAACTCAGTAACTGATTTTATTGTAGAGTTACATATATTGTTTAGGAACTCGTTTTAAAGATTGAGCTATCTGTTGGTGGCAACACACCTGCTGAACTATTCAACATGTTTAAGATTCAGATTTTTTTTCTGTATAAACTTTGTAAACAAGCATATATAATACGTTTATCTGACATTTTCTTATTTCACCAGGCACAGCAAGAACTTCACTGGTTATAACTATCGGTCCATCTCCACGTCACAGAGGAGAGACTACAAGTACTATAATGTTTGGACAGAGGGTGCGTTCCAAATTTCATTTTATTTACCAATTCATGATGTTTTTTTCTTTATTATTTTAAAACTGGACTTTGTTATTGTTTGATTTAATTTACATCGACGTGTACTAGGCTATGAAGGTGGAGAACATGTTGAAATTAAAAGAAGAGTTTGACTATAAGAGCTTGGCAAGAAGGCTCGACATACAATTAGATAAACTCTTTGCAGAGCACGAGAGGCAACAAAAAGTGTTTCAAGATGAAATTGAAAGAATAAAGATAGAGGCACAGAATCGGATTTCTGAGGTTGAAAAGAACTACGCAGATTCTCTGGAGGTAAGTTCATGAATCAAAACTACACCGATTCTTCTGCTCGTTGCTAACACGGTAATGATTGAAATGCGTGCTTTGTTTCTGCAGAAGGAAAGATTGAGATACCAGAAAGACTACATGGACTCGATAAAGAAGCTCGAGGAGCAGTGGGTGAGAAATCAGCAAAAGCACGGCAGTAAAGATGTTAACGGAGAGGTAAACATAATTTTAGATATTTGTGGTGTTGTTTGATTTTGAATATGTAGTAGCATCAAAATCTTTAGATGTTGTACCTAACCATCTTTTGGAAGTCCAATGCAAACCACCAAACACGCCTTCTAAAGTTCATCATTTGCTTGAACTAAATCCTCGTGTTGTCCCTAACCGTTCTTTCTTGTTCAGAGGCCTACCTTATCTTCTACAGAAGAAGTTGTCGAGGTAAAGAAGCTGCTCCAGAAAGAAAGTGTGTTAAGAAAGGCCGCTGAGGAGGAAATTAACAATCTGAAGAATCAAGTAGCTCAATGGAAAAGGTCCGAGGTATGTTTTGTGCCTTGCGAGGCATCTTCTATGTTCTATGCCCACACTTCTCGTGTCTATCTTTACCGGTACTTTTTATGTTCTAGGCAGCCGGAAACGCTGAGATCTTAAAACTTCGGAAGATGCTGGAAGATGAAGCGTGTCAGAAACAGAAACTAGAAGGAGAAATAGCATTGCTACAGAGTCAACTATTGCAAATTAGTTACGAAGCTGATGAGGTATGCTGCAAATAAAATCTGTAAATGCGTAGACTAGTTTTTCTTTTAAGATGGAGATAAAGTTTAAACTCGTGTTCACCACATATTGAGTCAAAAAAAGTTCTTGAAACAAAAATATTTTTGCAGACTAGAAGAAAACTCGATAGAGGTGGATCTGGGCAAGCGCTTAATGGGCTGGATAATCTCATGTCTCAAGTTAGGCTGCCACAGCCTAGCGATTCAGGAAACGGGGACAAGGCCTCAATAGCCAAACTCTTCGAACAAGGTAACCATTTATGCAATTAATGTTAAATATTAGTGGGTAATAAATAATGCATACCTCTTTTTTAAGGGGCATATAATATTTCTATATATATATATTTTTGCAGTGGGGTTGCATAAAATATTGTCATTGCTCGAAGCTGAAGACGCGGATATTCGAATTCATGCTGTAAAAGTGGTGGCAAATCTAGCTGCAGAAGGTGCCTTATACTCCGTTCTTATTTTTCCTATTTGAATTTCTTGATATTTATTATAATAATTTACCACTCTATTTATTTTTTGCAGAAGCAAATCAGGAAAAAATTGTAGAAGCGGGTGGTCTTACCTCCTTGCTGACGTTGCTGAGAAGCACAGAGGATGAGACTGTACATAGAGTTGCTGCTGGTGCAATTGCCAACCTAGCAATGAACGGTAACGTCTTTTTAACCATATAATTTGCAGATCTATATCGAGTTCGCCTGACAAAAATATCGAATTATTGTATGACAACTTTATCATATGTCTCATTAGAGACAAACCAGGAGCTTATAATGGCTCAAGGAGGTATTAGGATGTTATCAACGACCGCTGCCAATGCATCTGATCCTCAAACCCTTCGCATGGTCGCCGGAGCCATAGCTAACCTTTGTGGCAACGGTACCCATTTTTACTGCTTTTGACGTTGTTTGCTTGTCCCGTTAAGTTCTTGAGATATCATATACAAATTGGATGATTGATTGACGTTCTTGGTGTCGGTTTATTCAGATAAATTGCAGACAAAGCTAAGAGCTGAAGGCGGTATCAAGGCATTGCTAGGAATGGTCAGATGCGGGCATCCCGATGTTCTAGCCCAAGTCGCTCGTGGAATAGCAAACTTTGCAAAGTGTGAGTCCAGAGCATCTACACAAGGTAAACAAAGTTGGTACCGAAAGCCCATTGGGCTTGGCCTGATGCTCAAGTGCGCTCGCTCACCTCTTGAGGTCAGAGGTTAGACCAGGATTTACCGTTTGATTGCTGATATGTGTGATCTCTTATTAGGGACGAAGAATGGAAGATCTCTCCTGATCGAGGATGGGGCGCTTGCGTGGATAGTTCAGAATGCAAACAATGAGGCCTCGCCTATCAGGCGTCACATCGAGCTTGCACTCTGCCACCTGGCACAACACGGTAAGTTCTTCTCATCGTGTCTCATCTAGCTAGAAGAAACTGAATATTTCATTCATATAAAAGCTTGAATCAATTACTACATTTCAGAGGCAAATGCAAGGGACATGGTAGGGGGAGGAGCATTGTGGGAGCTGGTTCGGATCTCACGGGACTGTTTACGAGAAGACATAAGAACTCTGGCAAATCGAACATTGACTGCAAGTCCAACGTTTGTGTCTGAACTGCGGCGATTAAGGATAGAGTGCTGATGAATTTATTAAATTCCTTGGATTTGTTTGGCTTGAAGTGTAATTTGAGCATAGGTTGGAGAAGGTAGCAAGGGCATATTTGGAATTTTAAGTTAGTATAGAGAATTGAAGTAGATTGTATATGATTATGAAGTGACGAAAAGAAAAGAAAACTGTTATCGAATTAAATCTCTTCCAGTCTTGTTGTCTGAACTCAAAATTACACGTGTTAATGCCAAGGGTTGATTTTATTGGTTTATGACGTCATAATACAGAAATATATTGAAACAGGTTTTCTGGGACTGGGACCCATTGTTCATCATTGAACTGAAGTATAAGTTAACCTTCCCTAAAAAAAGCTAAGAATACTGTACAATGTATACATAAAATGTGAATATGAAATTACCATTACACCCTCAATGATCAAATTTTTCTTTAATCAACAATAAAAAACAGAAAATCATGAATTCACCTTACTTGAGATTAGCCGTCATGATTCGAACATCTGGCCTCAAACATTAATAATCAAATTAGATCAAGTCCGGGAACATTTGTTTGACTTGGAAAGTGAGAGAAAAACAAAATTAGAAACAGTTATGCTTGTCGTGATGGAATTGGAAAGAAACAGCCCAAAAAGGAAAGAATAATGGAAACACAAGTTGATCAGAAGATGATCAGTAATATGACAGAAGAGAAAAGCAAAAAAGATGAAGTAATGAGAGGGAGGATGAGTGGATAAGTTTAGGCAACAACTGTAATTAATACTTTATAGTTAAAAAGAAAAGCAAAAGAAACATAAATATAAATATGTATGAACTATGAAGAGAGAGAGAGAGAAGCATAGGCAATCAATCCCATACCATACCAGAGCAAAGCAAAGCAGACAGAGACAGACCCAATACAGAGAATCTGAACTAAGTCTATATATTAGCTGTTTGGTTTCATTTATATCCATTAACACACACAACTATAACACATTGTCATCATGCTACGGTCGGAGAGTACTATTTAGTTGCTGTAATAATCTGGATTGCCTCGAAAAGGAACTAGAGCAGAGCTGTACACGTGTAATCTATTACCCAAATATTTTCATGTCTCCTTCCTTAAAACCCATCTCCAGCTACCATACCATATATTTGTGTATATATATGCTGAAGTGGATCAATATGCCCATACCTCTATGTTCGATGTTGCAGTCATGTTTTGTTGAAACTGTCACTGGCTTTTATTTTTCCATTTTTCACCTGCTTACCACTGACCTTTGTACTTAACAATTAATATCAACATTTTTACTATACCTACTTCAGCTCCACCCTTCAAATCTTCATGTAATATTGGTTATGCATGGCACACTAACAATTTTAGAGTAATTGAGGAATTAGACGAACCTTAGAATCTTGTTCACATTTTGTGAAGAAGTATGGAGCAGTTTCGAAGTAAGTGAAGTTTGTAGGTTGTATCATAATTAAGAAGGGTTTGCTTTGGGCAAGCGTGAAGTTTGTAATTTGTATGATTAACAAGTGTTATCCATTAGGGTTAGTCGGGTGGTTAGATAGTTATTTTTCTTTCAGCCATTAAGGTTGACCAAATTGCTAAGCTGTACAATTCATCGGATGGTATTGGTGTTACTTTGCATGCATATCAATGGATCATAATGACATTATTTGAAGCAACATGGTTTCCACTAATCATGTATCATAATTCATTGTAGAAACAAATTCTTAATTAGTTAGTTTCAAACTAACATTCAACTCATTATAAAATTTACATCAATCAATACAACCGGAGCAGCAAGTATACCCAGAGTGTAGTTTCACCATCATCAAGATCGTAAGGAAGAAGTAAAACAAAAACTACAAATCAAGGAATTATAAAGAGAAGAAGAAAAAAACACCAATTCTTTCTAGCTACAAAGCTCCCGATTTAGCCCTAACTTGATCGAATGTAAATGATGAAGAGAAGGAAGAGATCACTCAACATCGAACGATTCAGATTCAATCACCACGATGATCGATTAGTAGGGCGGGCGGGCACCGGTGGCCCAGTAAGCATCACTCGGCATCTGAATAGAGTTCAACAGGTTCGGAGGCAGGCCGTGAAATAGCGGCGCGTTTGGGGCCGCGGCGCCCAAAAGCTGCTGC
>JAYMSW010000536.1:0-21724 GCA_036897725.1 Erodium texanum | reverse complement strand
CATAAATTCGTCGGCCAAGTTTGCCCACTTAGATGACGAACCATAAATTCGTCGTCTATGTTCCGACTTAGACGACGAATTCTTTTTTCGTTGTCTAAGCTGTGAACTTAGACGACGAAATTTTGAATTTCATAGTCCAAGTCCAGTTCTGTAGTAGTGAACACGATATATTGTTAAGATCATCGATCTGTTTTGAGGTGATACCACGACAAAATTTCAGATAATTGTGACAGATCAAAAACATGAACAACATAGCAAACAATCTATGTCTACTATCATGTCTGGCTTGTGACATATCAGAAAAACGAGGACGTAACAAAAGAGATCAATGTCCACTAGCATGTTCCACTTGCCATGGATTGAAAAACAGGACCACACCTGCATTAATTTTAGTTTGTCAAATATTTGGTTCAACCGTAATTAATAATAAAAGTGTGCATCTTCATGGGAATTTATGAACAGGACCACAGCTAACAGTTAATTGCATCAGAAAAGACCGAACTATAAACCTGGTTACATAAAACTTTTTTTCTTTCAGTTTTTGTATTTACCAATACATTATTATGGTGTAAACCGAAACCAAAAAAATCGACATCTTCAATTGATATACATTCAAGAAAGACGATTTCAATAAATACCTAACACCAAAAAGCCCAAATGTCCGATAAATCTTCTCATGTGGCTTGCTTGATATTATAAAGAATAAATACAAAATCCTAGATGATATATGCAGTACAATGTGACCAACAAAACAAACCAGTTGTTTTGTGTCATTTCTGCACAATTTTGGAAGCCTTAGAGATCCAATATTTCTATGCTCGTATAATTTGTCCTACTCTTTATCTTAGTAATTACATGACTAAGCCTCGACTTAAATGTACAAATACATGAGACATACTGCCAAATATCATTTGCATTGGTAGTGGATCATGCTAAGGCAATTCAGGGACTATATGTTAACCCATAGATAAATTAAGAATATAGCTTCATGAACTCTACTATGGAAATGCGAATGTTTGTAGGGTATGCATATTTTTTTTTAATGTAAATTAAGAAAATAAAAATGACGAATGTTTGTAGTTTCGAAAGATATTAACTTACAAAATTGCATGCTTATTACAAGCAAATCATGTTAGAGGCAATTAGATAGTGATAGGTATTGTTTTATATGAGATTAATAATTCATACCTTCTTTGTCTTGGTCCTTCGAAATTTCTTTCCTCATCTTTTTTTCTTTTGTAGGAAACATAAGCCAATGGCACACATGTGAGGTGTCCAAAAAATAATATTCCTGGCATTTCAGAGTTCCTAATATTGGCCACTGTCATGGCAAACATTTCCTGTCAATAAGAGAAACAAAATAGAATGTAAACATTTATACACCAGATAAGCAATTAAATTCCAACTAAGTCACCTAATTGCCGGTACACTAAAAAGGTAAAGTTTTTTTCTTAAAATGCCACTCATAAATATACATTAGATGTTGCCGGATACCAAATATAATCACAAGCACGTGATACTAAAATTGTCATGAATATTACATCTACCTCATTGGCCACCTCAATGAGATTTAACTTTAACCCATAAATAAGATTACTGGATGAATATGGTATGTTGTGAATTCAATTAGATTCTCAGAATCTTGGCTCTGATTCTACAAAGCAAATACCCTTTAGGACATGATTACCAACTTGCTATCTGCAATATGTTTTTGGCCGGATCTGACCAACATTTGCCTAGGGGAGAAGGAACAAAATGGAAATAATAAAGAAGCCCCATAAAATATTCACCATCTCTTCCCAAGATTATTTTATCCACATGGAAGTGAGGGAAATACCAAAGAAAATTTGATCTCAAATTATTCTCCTGGTCTGAGAGGAACCCAAAAACTCTCTTCTTGGGTTTGCAAAACCTCCTGCAGTTTTGCATTAATAGTCCTTGGAAGGTGGGAGCAACTGGTTATTGGTATTGTGTCACCTTCCTTTCTCTTATGTTTCCTTCTGGTTTCACAGAATAGAATATATTGTCTGCCTTCTGCAAAAGCCAAGAGAATGGGTATGTTATTGCAGAAAGGGCCAGGTCATAAATGATAATGGGTTTCCAGTTTATTTCTCTAATTAAATCTCCTCCTACATTCTCCTCTGTTTTCCACACAAATACTCTATAGTTGAGAACAAACACTCAAAACTAAAACTCCTCTTAAGAGCCTACTTTGTCTTGAAGAAAACCAAATTTCTGTGTTTTAGCAGTTTGATGATAAGTTCTCTTGTCTTCCAAAGTTTCTTTCTGTGGTCCATCATTTTGGTGAAGTTGAAAGAGATAATGGCAGCTGAGGGAGTTTAAAATATCTATATTGTAGAGCTGAAGAGAGGAGTGGAAATGTCAGCTAAGCTTCTATACAAGCATATTGGTTGCATGAACAGTTTCCTTCAAATTTTTACCGCCACAAGATGCTTCCTCCACCAGTACCGGGTATTTCATCTACCATAGCTGTAGTATTGAAGTATTTTTGTTGTGCAAAAATATCCAGAAGAGATTGGAAGGCATAAAGTTAGATAGTAGGAATTGCAACACTATACCTAGTGGGAATAAGGTGTTTGAGGTTTCTGAATTCAATAGTACAGAGGTTGTTGATTTGAGAAGGAAAACATGCACATGTTTTCAATTTCAGTTAAATGGAATTCTGTGCAAGCATGCTATTTCTGTCATTATATACATGATAGAAACACCTGAAGAACATGTACATGAATATTACTATGCCAGCAGATACATGCTAGTCTATGCTAAATACATAATACCAGTACCTAGTAAGGACAAATGGCCCAATAATCTTAATTACCCTAAGATTGCACTTCCTAAAGTCCTAAAAACCCCTGAAAGACCAAGAATGAAAAGAAAGAAAAGTGCAGTAAAAAAGGAGAAGGTGGTAGGAAATCCTTACAAGGCATCTAGGGTGAATGTAGTGATGACATGCTCAAGATGTAAAGAGAAAGGTCATAATATTTGTAGGTGTACTGTAGGAAAAAACGGTGAGACAACATCTAAAAGGACTAAGAGACCAAAGGGAACTAGACAGAAGCAACCTGGTGCCGATACTACAGGAGAAGAATTATTGACTTTGTTGAACAAAAGACATAAAGCTGTAGAGAATTTGCGGGAATACTGAATTACATTAGGGCAAACGCAGTGGAGCGTCGGTTATGGCTTCGGATCCGAAGCGTCGCTGACACCAAACCGCTGTGGAGGTCGCGTCGTTAGGTTGCGACGGCGCAGAACGTCGGATAAGCGACGCGGCGCCATGGCGTTAGCGACGCTTCTCGCATGAGACGCAAGCATCGCTTCTCATCCGTCCGGGTCAATGGCGTCGTACCACGTGAACAAAACCCCCTCGCCGAAGATGGTTCTTCTCTTCGTCAGGACCTCGCCGAAAAAAACTGAGTTGAAGAAGAAGAAGCGTCGGCTTCTTCTTCTTTTTTTACAAGTTTCCTTTTAATATGTTTTAAGAAACCTAATTAATTTCCTTTTAATATGTTTCTTTAATTGATATTAAAAATAATTAATGAAATATATTTCTTTTTTTATATATTTTTTAAAACCTAATTAATTTATATCAAATTTAATTAATAGATATTTATTAAAACTTAATTAATTGATATAAAATTTAATTAATTGATATGTTTTTTGAAATTTAATTAATTGATATTTCTTTCTTTTTTAAAACTTAATTAATTGATATTTCCTTCTTTTGAAATTTAATTAATTATATCAAATTTAAATAATTGATATTTTTTGTAACTTAATTAATTGATATTTCATTTTTTTTAAAACTTAAATAATTGATATATTCTTCTTTTAAAAAAAAAAACACATAATTTTATTTAATTCACCTCAATCTAATTTGGAATTAATTTAATTTGGAGTTTTGATATCTAACTTTAAATTCAGAATGTGGTTTTTGGTGGATGTATTTAAACTCGTTGCTTTTGTTTAGAATTTGCGGGAATTGTTTTTATGTGTTTTGGTATTGTTTCCGTAGAAATTTTTGCATTCCCGGCATATTTTCTTACAATTTTGAATGCATTGTCAAATGGACTCAATTGGATTTGAGAGGAAAGGAGCGGAGTAGTGGTGACGCTGCTGGAGGAGGAGGTGGATTGTAGTGTCGAAATCGCATACCAGCTTATCCTTCTCTATCTTTAATTCAAGATAAATTCATCCAAAGAAAAATTTAACAAATAACCTGTAAAATTGGTGTTTTGGTTCATCTCTCATTAGTAAAGACAATAAGGGCATTTTAGGGATTAAATGTTAAAAACCACTCACGCCATTAACATGTCCAGGTTTTTGCCTCTTTTCGTGACGGAAAAAAGTTTCGTACTAGTAAAAAAGAATTTGGGGAGTTTAAAATCACAAATCAAAGTTCACAATAGTTAACTACAAAAGTGATAAAATACGCACTAACTATCTATATTTTACCCTTATTGCGAGTACACTAAAAATGTGAAGTTTTCTTCTTAAAATTAATGCCACTCATAAATATACATTAGATGTTGCCAGCTACCAAATATAATCACAAGCACATGAAACTAAAAATGTCATGAATATTACATCTACCTTATTGGCCACCTCAATGAGATTTAACTTTAACCCATAAGTAAGATTACTGGATGGATATGGTATGTTGTGAATTTAATTAGATTCTCATAATCTTGGCTTTGCAAAACAAGTGCCCTTTACGACATGATTATCAACATTTCTATCTGCAACATGTTTTTGGCTGGATCTGAACAACATTTGCCTAGGGGAGAAAGAACAAAATGGAAATAATAAATAAGCCCCATAAGATATTCAGCATCTCTTCCCAAGACCGAGTTGTGAGAATAAAAGGGTCATTCTGGTAAATGGAGGAATGGCTGAAATAAGGGTTTTAAGAGGCAACGTCAACGGTAGCGGTGGTCAGTTCCGGTGTGGACCATGCCACGTTGACGGACGTAGGACCATATGACAGGCGTGGCACCGGTGCTAGCCCAAAACAAGAATAACTGCCGACGGCGCCGATACTAAGAATTGTTTAATATTTTTTTAGAAAAAAACATTTATATATTATTATACATAAAAAAAAATACAGATAAAGATAAAACAACAAAAACACATGGAAAAAAAACAAACAACGTGACGATGAAAATACGGGAAAACAAAATTACATTAGCGATAAAAAAAACATCAATCATCAGACGAGAGCATTTTCTCGTACATACAGATGAGTTTTGCGTGATAACGGCACTGCTCTTTCGTGTAGGTGGACGTGTCGGTCAAAATCACCTCCTCAAGCTTCTTGAAGATTTCAAACTACCTAGTGAAAACAACATCAACAAGCATTCTGTCTTCCCGTTCTCGACGCAGCCGCTCCCACTCATTTCTTTCTCTTCCACAATGAGCATATTCTCCATATACTCGGGCGAGACAGTTACTGTCAAAACTGATCCAACCTCCCTTAATTTACTGGTCGGCGTGTCAAGGGCCACAAGATGCTTCCTCCACCGATACCAGGTATTTCATTTACCATAGCTCTCAAGTCATTCCTTTCCAAAATGTAAGAGATTTTCTAAGAGGTTAAAAAGTTGTTTACTTTAGTCACAAGTTACATTGGTTCTGTTAACAAAAGTAAGGCAGGTTAACAAAATGTTGCATTTGAACTACAAAATATTTCTACATGATTATTCCAGTATTGTGTTTTTTTCCTTCTTGAATTTAGCATTTATATTACCTATCCTGCATGCTAGTTGAATCCGTCTTTGTATTTTTGAATTATAGCACAAATTTTCATTTTATATTCTGTAACAAAAATAAATATTGTGCAGGTCAAAGAGGCAACCATGGTGAACTCAACAGTGCATCAAAGAAATCTGCAGTAAGGATTTTTAACTACTGAAACGTTACAAAATGAGGCATTTTAGCTGTAGTATGTGATACTTACCATTGCAGGAAAGAAGTGTGACGAAAGAGTGTCCCGTCTCAAATCCCTGAAGATCATTGGACAGCAAAGAAAGAACCACGAGAGCTACTGCCCGTGATATGAAATCCAACTCTTTTGTACAGGATCTGCAGATGGAAGACAACAAAATCTCAAGCCAACAGAAAGAAATGACAAGTTACAATCGACCATCCAGTGTTGTAGCCAAGCTAATGGGACTTGAAGCTTTTCCAGCTGATGCAGAAATCATCAAGAATCAAACAACCATCACCAAAACATGTCCACAAAGAGAAGATGACAACAAGCAAACTTACAAGTTGGGATAGTTCTTGAATGGATTATTCCATCTCGCCTAGAAAACGATATACTAATTCAGTCACCAAGTCCACCTCAAGCTCAAAGTTTCCAACAAAACTAGCTCCATCGAAGCAGGCAGGAGGAAGACGAGGTTCTCAAGCATCAAGAAGCTGATACAAACTCGTCCACTTCTGTTTATGGTGAAATTGAAAAAAAGCTGGGAGACATTGAGTTCAAAAAGTCTGGGAAGGATCTTAGAGCTCTGAAAAGGATACTTGAAGCAATGCACAAGAGTAAAGAGATGTTTGAGACAAGAAAAGACAATCAGGCCTCAAACCTAGTATGCCAGACAGGCAGTCACAGCAACATTGAACAGAACCCCAAATTATCGAACCATAAAAACCTGCAAAATTAAAGTTGTGCCACAATTAAGGGAAATAGTTTTTTTGTCTAACACGCTTCTTTCACTCTCACTCAGAATCTTGAGGTGAAGTTCATGGCAGTCAGAGCTTTGGCAAAACCTGCAATTGTCAATTTAGAACAACCAAGTCCAATTTCTGTCCTCAATGCTACATTTTACAGAGATGAATGACCATCTCCTGTGAAGAAAATAACAATCCCTTCTGAAGGTAACGTCTTACGTATTATGCATGTCAATCTAGCATATGTACATATGGACTGTCCGAAAATCCATTACTGAACAGTTAATTAATTCGTCAGTATATTCCAGTGGATTACTATGAAACCATGTGTACAAGTTATTGAAATAGTTGTTGTACAAACACCAAGAGAAAATAGCTTCAAGACAGTTGCTCAAATATACAGCAATTTTGAACTTAACACTTATAGTTCCTAGCTTCTCTTTGATAGTGAGATGAGAATCATGAGTTGAGTCCCTTAGAACATTTAACTAATTATTGACTAGGTCTAGGACATTGCAAAGCCCAACCTGAATTGAGAAATGCAGCACAAACTCTCTATCCCCTTTCTTGTACCATCCCTAGTGTTTCACCTAATTACAGGTGATACCACTCTATCCTGGCCAGAACAAGTAAGAAAACACAGTTACTCTCATTGGATAACATGTGAAAACTAGCATACTGGTAGTTCGATGTATGTAGTCATTCTAGGTAAGTATGCAAAAACTATGTATCCATATAGTAACCAAAGTGAATGTAATAGCTATTTCCATTGTAGGGCATTCAAATTTTTTACCTAACCGATTCTCATTCGATAGCCTCTGTGCAGATGATGAGGCTATAAATTCTGACAAAGCCCAACGGACTGTAGTGGGCATTAAGGCCAGAACACACAATCTCAGCTCTGAGAGTGATCATAACAAATCAGAAAATATTGAACATCACGCTTCAACCCTTGGACTAGATGAATCTATCATCAACTACATCACAGTGCTATGTGAACATTCAAATCCAGACCACAGATACATCTTGCAAATACTGTTGGCATCAGGTCTTCTAAGAGATCTCAGCTCTGGCATGACAAGATCCCATTCCATTCATCAGGCTACCGGATCAACCCTGACATGTTCTTTGCAGTTGAAAAAACCATGGCAAACACACGGCTCTCAAAAGAAGATAGTAGCAGAAATACTCCCAACAAAAAAAAACAGTTGAGAAAACCCAGAGAAAGCTCATGTTTGATGTTGTTAATGAGACCCTGCAGCATAAGTTAGTATTAGAGAATTGCTCTAAACAGTGGTTTTCACCAAACAAGCAGGAAGGAGGAAAACTCAAAATTCAGCATCTGATGACAGAACTAGTTTTGGAGATAGATCAACTACAAACTAACAATATAGGTTGTCTCTCACAGGATGAAGATGACAGTTTGGCAAGCATCTCATGGGGAGATATGATGCATCATTCAGCGAATTGGGATTATGCAAGTCAGAATGCAGGACTAGTATTAGACATTGAAAGGTTGATCTTTAAAGACTTGATTAGCGAGGTTTTAAGAGGTAGATTGCAAACCTGCTCTGGTGGATATTGCAGGCAACTGTTCTCCAAATAGTACCAATGAAGTTGTTACTGCAGCAATTTAGTCATTTTCATGTCCTTATGGCATGGAAAGGAAGGTTGTTATAGAAAAATAACAAGTACTAATTGACAATTTAGATAGTTTGTTAAATGTAAATCTATCACAGAGACCTAAACATAAGTCATCTATTCACTAACGATTATCATGCTTTTTTTTTCTTTTTTTTTTTTTGAAAAACTATCATGCTTTTTCAATTTGTTAGTTCAAGCTACTCTTCAGTGATATGATGCAGGAGATCTGAATAAAAATATTCATTAGCTTGAAGAAATAATAAAACCAAAATTAACAATCTTAAGATTTTTGTGTTGTGGCCAGACTCAGGCATGTACAGACATGAGCAAAATACAAACAAATACACCATTACTTTTACAGATAGCTAATATAGGCTATGTTATCATATACCACCATTTTCTATACCCACCATTTATGGGGTCACACAAATGACGATTATTAGCTTAACTAAACACAATAACCCCAAAATAAGGAAGACACCTACTGATATGATCCTTCATGGTTTGCTTTGCATAACCTCTAGAAACAAAATGTCCATGCAAGCCTCCCACAATACCATAATTTCCCAGAGAAAACAATATAGGCATATAGCCTCTTCTTATATAATTAGATATCGAGCATACTTATATTTCCATTTTTTTCATATCAAAATCTAGCGCTTGACAAATACATGGAATAAACTTTCCCTGGACAAGAATCATGTGTATGACTTCTAGCAAATGTGAACTTCAAGAAGTTGGGGAATTTCTGATGAGAATTCTACCTTCACAAATTTCTTTTATGCACATATATTTCAGTAATAGAGACAGCAAAACTCTGCATCAATTTGCTCCTGATCAAGAACATTCCCCTAATCATAAATAAATCAGTAAAAAAAAACTTCTAAAATCATTTCAAACATATTAACAACTAGGACATGTACTTTTGATCAAATTTTCTGTGGGCAACTAAAAAGAACATTGGAGTTGTAAGGTACTATTAGCTAGGACTACATACCATGAAAATGTTTGTTGATACTATTACAATACCCTAGTGCCGATCACTTCTTCTAACTCGTATTTCCCTGAAATAAAAGGGATAGGAGGAGCAGGGCTAGAAGAATGTGGGGAAGGGAAGCAGACTCCAAAAATGATATTCTCGCACAAAAATCGTAAGGCAACTCATATGGATAAATAAGAAATGCATTCCAGAAGAGGGAAGACATGCAAATTATTCATTTGTTAATAGAACAGATACAAAGTAAAAAAGACACTGAACACAAGGAAACAATAGGTAGATAGATCTTTTAACTTTTTTGAGCCATGAACACAGCTAATTCATGTGCACCCTATGGTAGAGTTCACCAACTAGATATAAACTGGTTGCAGAATCAAATACACAATACCTACAATGCTCCAGTCAGCATAAAAAAAATCACTCTAGTTTCTGAAAACAAATGTTGATTTCGTAGAGGGATTTGCCAATCGTGCATACCTCTCACATACTTATTTGCCTTTCCCATAAAATTCAACAACAAATCATAAATAATTGAAGACAAGACCAGAACAAATGTCGAGCATTACACACTTAATCTCTTTCATTAAGGTCAGAAAACCTTTATTACAGTTCTTGCAATCAATTGTTGAGGATCAAATTATCTACCCAATCCTTCCATGGCCACTGAACAAATGAAAGAAAGCTATTGTAGATAACACTATGAGTATATGCCCTGATAAGAATCATATGCCCTCTCAGAGATAATTTTGCACCAGACAGATTTGGAACTTGAAAAGAAATATCCACTATAAGGATCCTTGTCAAAATTTATAACAGCATATTCAGACTCGTAACTTTTTAAAAACGTGGAGGGCATGAAATAGTAAGGATGACCGCTTACGGAAGAACCAAATTTGTAGAATCAAGAGTCTGCAGAGATGGTTGAACACTCAAAACCACCAAAGTAGTATGCAGGTAATTGCTGAAGTCATGACCATCACAAATTGATTTCAAGAGTAGTTAAATGGTTCGATCCTGTTTTCATTAGCTAGCACGAGAATGATGACAATACTAGTTCAATAAACAATGAAATTAGAAGGGTGAAATGAGGCAGAAATAATTGAAGAACTTGTAATAGTTCAATATAAACCAGTCAACTATCCACCCAAAAAATTGTTTCTTTTTTGCCCAATAGGATGTTTATTTATAGTGTCCTTCCTCCATATCTGGGAAAATTCTTAATCAAGCTCTTCTTGCTCACAGCAGAACTAATGTGAGTTGAAGTGTTTAATCATGTTATTGTTAATAAATAACATCTTAGATCGTGAAAGATAGGAGCAGATTTTGTAACTACACGATGATAGAGGAACAGATTGGCACTCAACCTCTAATAAATACTATTGTCTGGCATAAGTTCTGTTGATTAAAAAAGATCTCATAAAAAATTATTTCTAGTAACTAGCAAGCTGATACAAATGAGTAACAACTAGCAACAAAAGAAAATCAAATATTCCTCAAGAGTCACACTAAACTACAGTGAGGCATCTTCTTGAAGCAAACGACAGATTCACAATAATCAAAACTTACCCTCAACAAACTCTAAAACAACTAAACCCCTATGTTTCAAACTCATCCACTCGAATACTATGTACCCATAAATCATCTACTCCACAGTGTACCCTCTTATTATCAAAAATACATTCATCATGATATTTCCACACATAAAATCACATCCAAAAATAAGTTCCCTATTTGTCTATCCACAAAAATTAAGGGTTCAAGTTTTAGTGCTTGACTTTCCACCCTTACCCCCCATGTTTTACCATGTGCTTCATACCCAAGTGACTTAATTGAGGGATTTTATTGGTAATTATACTTCACTGACTACATAATGGAAAGTGGGCACTTATCATGTGACATCCATTTTGCGCAAGCAGGACACCTACTTTGGGATGGAGGATTTTAGATATTTTTATATATTGGAAAAAAAAGTTCATGACAAAACCAAAGGTTGTCTCATAGATGCATTGAGAATAATATCACAAGTCCATAACAAAGAAACAAGAATTTCAATTAATTGGAAAGAATTGTTCAGAGGCAAGGGTCTATCATGGCAACTAACATGCACATACCTCCAAAACTTGTTTAAGTAGGAACACTGCCCTCTAGAATTTCATGAAGACAACATATGCCCCTTGACCTTGGCTACCCTGGAACAAGTATACAATTCCTAGTCAAACAATCCTAGTTTACAACTGAGACAATTCTTCTGGATTCCCCATAGATTTCTTCAGAAGTTTTTCTGCCTTTTTTCTCTTTTCATCCCTCTCAACATCCTTTGTAAACCAAGGGGAGATATCTTCAACACCCCTACTCTGAAGGCTTCCAGCAAAAGCTGCACTCGGTGTCTTCTTGCCAATCCCAATCTTGAACTGCACAGCAGACCTCTGGTTCCAAAGAGCCTTCTTTCCATCAGAATCATATGAACTCTTCTTCATGGCGTCAATAGCTGGAGCAGATGTCTCCATCAGTGAAACATGCCAATCTGCACCTTGGTTTACAGCAATTGGAT
Organism: Erodium texanum; assembly: GCA_036897725.1. Lineage (NCBI taxonomy): Eukaryota > Viridiplantae > Streptophyta > Magnoliopsida > Geraniales > Geraniaceae > Erodium > Erodium texanum. The sequence goes on along the minus strand of JAYMSW010000536.1, from coordinate 9,839 downwards.
TTTCTTCAGCTGCTTTATTTAAAAGTTTAGCAGGAAGAACAACAGGAGACACTTCCTTTTCCCCAAAGGGCAAAGGTGCAACAAGAAATGGGTTACTTTCTGCAGCCCGTTTTGCTTTAGCAGCATCTCTAGGACCTAATACAAGTCCTTCTGAACCATTGCAGGCAACCCTCTGCTGATGCAAACTGGACAATGATCGCTCTGCCTTTCTATGCTGTCTTGCAAGTTCAATATTCTCCATGGGAGGATCTGTTGCTCTTTCACTTTGTGTGGATAGCTGCATGTATGTCTGGACATCAGGAAAAGCAGGCAACCAAGAAGGTATGTGCTCACTCGGAGGCTCGTCCCCAAGAGCCAGAAAACTTGGTGTTGGAATCCGGTCTTTAGAAACCGGGAATCTGGGAATGGAATATACAAATGGAAGCTTCCCAACTTCGCCAACGTACTGAACGATTTCCTTAAGTGTACCAGAACTTGCAAGACAATGATCAACATCTGAAGCACCCAAGAAACCCTGTGGTGAAGCCAAATCTTCCAACCCTTGAATAATATCGAAGACATCACACTCTGTTCTACCAGCTAAATTAGCATGAAAATGGGCAACCTTTCCTATGTTAATAATGTACTGAGTGGCGACATCAGCCAGTGTATCAAGAGCTGACGTCTGAAACGACTGGAAGCCCTCACTCTCACATATCTGTGCTACTGCAATTTTAGCTAGTGCATGCGGAAAATCATCAGCCCCTGACTTTCTCCTCGCATTTTGTTGTGCACCCTCTTTTGAACTCTCCCCACCTCCGCCACTCATGTTCAAAACTTTGTATCAATTCAACCAAGGCACTCCATTCAAAGCCACCATTCTTTGGTGAAATATCCCACAAAATTTGCATTGCCCACCCATGAATCATAGCCTCATTACTCATGCATCATTTGGCAGCTGAGAAAACATGGGGAAATAAAATAAATCAAAACCTCTATTTTCTAGAATTCGCATCAACTAGAACTTATGGGCAAAAAAGAATGAAAAAGAATAGGAGTGATAACCCTTCTGCACTGAGCTAGAGAGCTAGTAAGCTTCCCATTTCAGCTCAACATGTACCAAAAGAACAGTGAAGGAAAAAAGAATGGCTAAAATTGAAATAATGGAGATCAAATTAAAAACTTGAAGCAAATCCATCATATTTGATTCCAAGATACAGATAGCTAAAAAAATTCTTGTATTGAAAACGAAACACGTAATAAAAATACTATAAAAACAGAAAGCAACAAGAGGAATACAAAATTCAAAGATCAATGTCGTTTCCTCTCCCCATTCGCTCTGATTCCAAACAAACCCTAGATTCCCACATCCCGCATTTCTAACGCAAAACCAGAAACACTAGCAAAACAAAAAATCCCAGAAACAACAGAACCATACCGGAAATTTCGAAAATTGAAATTGACGCGAGCCCGGAAACGGGGATGATGAGGAGGAAGATCCGGATCCCAAACGGACCCACGAATGAAACCCTAAAGAAGAAGAAAGAGAGATTGTTTTGATCTTGCTAGCTGGAGCTGAATTGAAGTGAAGAGGGTTCAGGGTTTAAGATAGCAGCGGAGCTCTACTGGATCGAGACGAAAGCTGTAGGAGACGATGGTTCAGTGTCTGAGGAAGGCGAGAGGAGGAAAAAAGGCCCGTGAGGGAGGTTTAAGAGGTGTATTTATAGAGGCAGAGGAATTTCATTTAAGGGAGCGTTTGGGTGGGTTTGTGGCTCTAAGCTCTTCCTAGCCCTGACTGACACCTGGTTTTAATACCAAAAAGTTTTTAGTTTCCATAATACTATTTTGGTGTTGATTCGCATCTAAATCTAGGGTGATGGACTGGTCACCTTATATTCTCGCCAGACCGGTGACATCACTCGTCACAAATGGTATATTGGTATTGATATTCTTCTTAGATTGATTTTTATCGGTGATAGCATCGATAGTAGCCGGTTTTTATCGAACTAGACCTATTGGTTTAATCAAAGACAAGATCTAAACAACGAGACGAGCATGGTATGACGAGGATGACAAGAACGGAGAGCCAAACGACGGGTGGCCAGGTACAACTGCATCCTCCTCCCTCACCCTTTCTTTGATCTTCTGTTGAGTGTTCGAGTGCCTGTTTAAAGCATGTGTCGAGGACGTGGTATGTTTTGTTGCGACGAGACATAAATGTGGTATGTGTAGGTCAAGAATTTAGGTTATTTTTTGTTTGTTAGACCAAGTAGGGGGCTAGTTCTAATATGCAATGAAGCCCAATTTATGAAGCCCAAGCCAAAAAACTAATTGGTATGTATGCTACCCTAGCTTCTTCTTCCTCATTCATTTAAAACTACATTTTGCTAAAAGAGAATGGTAGCGGAATATTTTTTGTGTTTGATTTTTTGCCGACGGGTGTTTAGTTCAAGTTCTTCAGGTTACTGACAATATTTAAAAATCAACATTGGTAGTCGGACCGGTGGCACCTAGAAACACATAAATGACGTCGGCATCGAGCCGATGCCCAGTAGTGTTGATTTCGGTAAAGTTTTGATCAGCCCTATCTGAATCATATTATTTTCTCAAGAAAAAATGGTATAAAGTCATGTTAATTATAGGGGTTTTTTTTAATTCATTGTGGCTAATTGAACCAATATATATCAATTTATTATATTAACTTTTAAGACATGAGGAATTATAAATTTATAAATGACATTTTTTTTTAATTAAGAGGAGTGTTGGGAAAACAAAATTGCAATAAGGCATTTATTATACTGTTCATAAGGATTTTGTGTCCTTACTATAATCAACATATCCTCTAGGATACTGAGATGATAAACCTGAATATATAATTACAGAGATGAGTAGATTTTTAGAGTGACTGTATTAGTATATGTAGGCTGACTTTGTGTAAGTCATATTGTTTTAGAGACAATTATGTCTTTTCATATTGTTTTTAACTCTGTCTGAATTTTTTAACGTCCACGTACCCTAAGTGCCATTTTCTTGATTATTAATAATTAGGTAAAGCCCACTAGTGAATCTACTAAATACTCTCCACCTTTGCTCATACTCTATTTAAATAGAGTACAAACACATGTCTATATATACATAATATTTTTCTCTATAATCCATCCATGTTGGATAAACCACATTTCCCAAACTAAATGTTCCAACATTCCTCCAGTAATTTAGGTAGATTGTGGTTTGAAGATTCATCTCATAAGTTACACGCATTGTGAAAGTATCTCCTGATTTGAACTTTTTTACTTAGCATATATATCAAAAATTCCAACGAAGTTTTAGGTATTCGAAGATTGAACCAAAATTTGCAAAAGCCAGAACGAAGACATACTGCACACGAAATTAATCATAAACAGGTATATGAAATAATCAACACTATATAAAGCATTGCACTACAATATCCAGTTAATGAACATGTGCAACATAAATACTCGCCTTTTTTTTGTTCAAGCGGCACCACTTCTATGTTCATGTAGGTGTTATATTTGATCATGTTACTTTGATCATAACTTTCATTTAGAGCACAACTCATCCGATCCACATAACAGTTTCTACTTCTTAACATTACACTTAATAAATGAGGCTGATAGAAGTAACACACAGAAATAACAATAACTTGTTATTACTCTTTGAACTTGAACTAAATTTTAATTAATTCGAAGTTGAGTTCCTATTGCTACTTTCTTTAACGGATTTAAGTCTCATTTCTCTTGTTATTGAACTTACCTAATCTCTTGGTAACGATTTAGTAAGAGAATCTGCTATATTGCTCTTAGACTTCACGTATACAATTGTGATCACTCCACTTGAGATTAATTCTCGTACATAGGCATGACTTAGACCAATATGTCTTGATTTACCATTGTATACGTTATTATAGGCTTTACACATTGTAGATTGGCTGTCACAATATAAGGAAATGACTGGCATCAGTTGTGGCCATAACTCTACATCGAGCAATAAATTTCTTAACCATTATGCTTCCTTTATTACGACGATTAATGCTATAAATTCAGTCTCTATGGTTGAATGAGAATAAATGCTTTTTCTTGGATGCCCAACTAATGGCACCACCACCAAGAAGAAAAACTCAACCAGTTGTTAACTTATTGTCATTCATACTTATTATCCAACTAGCATCACAATGTCCATTTAAAGTAGAAGGATACTTTGATGACTAGTCCATTGTTTATAATGCCTTTTAGATAACCAAATATTCTACTAATGGCTCTCCAATACTCTTTACCGGGCTTGCTTGTACATCTAGATGATTTGCCAACTACAGATGCTATATCAGGCTTAGTGCAATGCATAACATACATCAAACTACCTATTGCACTAACATACTCTTATTGAGCAACAATTCTATCACATTGACCTAATAATTTGATACTCGAATCAAAAGAAGAGTTTACTTCCTTTATCCTCAGGTGTTGAAATTTCGCCAACTACTTCTTAATGTAATGAGACTGATTCAAAACATAACCACCATTATGTTTAATTGTTTTAATACCAAAAATGGTATCAACCTCTTAAGATCCTTCATCTAGAATACAGAAGTAAGGTACTTCTTGGTTTCTTGTATACCAATATATATATTAGTACTAAATATTAGTAAATCATGAACATAAAGTGATGATCATTATCGTATTTGAAGTCATTACTCAAGATAGCTTTATTCATGCCACTATTTTGGAGTCTGTTTCAGCCCACATACAGACTTCATTAAGTTATACACTTTGTGTGAATTTCTTTCTAATACAAATCCTTCTGGTTGCTCCATCTGATTAGCATGTCATTCATATGGAGATGCAAGAGATATCAATGTTCTTATAGAAGAAAGCTAACCACTGGAGCCTAAATATCAAAATAGTGGATCCCTTCCTTTCGCGTAAAACATTTGGAAACCAGCCTTACCTTAAAGGTTTGCAAGGTACCATATGTATTGTATTTCTTTCTAAATACCCATTTACATTTAATGGGTTCCAAACCATGAAGTAAATCAGAAAAAGACCCAGTTCCATTATAAACTAACGAGTCATACTCATCATTAATGACTTCTTTCCAAAATGATGCATCTCTTAAGCACATGGCATCTTGATATGTTTCGGGATCATCCTCAATGTTCAAAATAATAGGAACATTGTTTAAAACTTTATCTTTGTTGCCTTCAACAAGAAAAACAAGAGCATTTGTGTTAATAAAATTAGGGGTGAACAAGAAAACTAGTAGACTGAAAAACCGCTAAAACCAACCCATCCAAAATTGAAAAAAAAAATGACGGTTTTTTGTTTGTTTTTTTATGGACAGAAAACCAAAAACCGACCGCCATCGAAGTTAAGCCAAATTTCGAGAATTATGAGTTAAAAGCTCATTGTATTTGTGCTAAGCCCATGTTCTCGTTAAACCCAATTCTTTTAAGTTAAACTAATTTCTTTTAATAAAGTTCAATCTTTCTTACTTAATTTATAATGCATATGTGATTTTTGTTGAAACTATTGTAAAAGAATCTTCTTCTTTTTTTGGGTTTTATCCGAAAATAACTAGCTGTTTTTTGTCGGGTTTTTTCTGGGCATTTTTTTCTTTTGAAAATCCAGACTGAAAATCGAATTTTGGATTTTAAAATTGAAAAAACAACAAAACGACAGTTGCTCACCCCTAAATAAAATTAGACCTAAATGATTTTTCTTTTCTTACTCTTATGCTTTTCTTTGGTTCAACTTGAACTGACAATCATTTCCTTTTATTGCTATCATAATCAATGTTGTCATTGTTTTGAACACTAGATACAGCTTGTACTTTTGAATCATTAGATATCGAATCCTTGGCAAATTTATTTTCAAAGAAATCGACATGAATGAGTCTATGATAACATCTGTCTCCAAGTCCAAAACTCTATAAGTTTTAGAGATTTTTTGCATATCCTACAAAAACACCCTTTTTACCTCTCGGTCCAAGCTTTTGAAGGTTTCGATCAACAATTTTGTAATATGCTATGCATCCCCAAACTTTAAAATAATTTAATTTTGGTGTTCAACCATACCAAAACTCATAAGGAGACTTATGAGTCTTTTTTTTGTAGGAATTCGATTTCCTACATGATAAGCTGTTTTGACTGCTTCTCCCCACAAGGAAGAAAGGCAGACTAACATTCAAAAGCAAAGAATTAATCATATCAATGTAAGTCCTATTCTTTCTTTCAGTCACTCCATTCATTTGAGGACTATAAGGGGTTGTCCTCTAATAAATCAAACTATTGCCTTCACAATATTTATCAAAGGATATAGGAAAATATTCACCACCCCTACCAATGCGAAGAATTTTTACCTTTTTTTCTTACCGGTTTTCGACTAAAATTTTAAACTCCTTGAATCTATCAGATGCTTTATCTTTAGTTCTTAGAAGATACACATAAGTGGAACGAGAAAAATCATTCGTGAATGTGATAAAGTAACGTTTTCCTCCTCTGGATAAAACATCATTGAATTTATAATTGTAGGTATGATTTAAGTTTAAAATTTCATAATTTTGTTCAACTCTAGGAAATGGTTTCATAGCCATTTTTTTCTTAAACACATATTTCACATTATCAATAAAAACACCATAACAAGCAACGTAACCATGTTTAGATATATATATATTTCAACACACAAAAATTAATGTGTTAAATCTAGAGTGCCAAACAGAAGGAGAAAACTCAACAACATAAGCAAGAACATTATTTATTTCATTAATACGTAGTTTGAATATGCCATCACAAGTGTAGCCTTTGCCAATGTACATACCATTCTTAGTAAAAATCACTTTGTCTGATTCTAATACTATATTAAAGCCTTTCTTAACAAGTAAGTTGGCCTATACAAGATTCTTTATAAATTCTAGAACATGAAATGCATTCATCAATGTTAACTTCTTTCCTAAAGTAAAGTTCATCTTCACTGTTCTTTTTCCTTGCATTATTGTTGTCACATGATTTCCTATCAGAACTTCTTCTGTTTCCGTCATTGGTTCATATGTTTTGAACACGACTTTGTTGTTACAAACATGAATTGTGGCACCCGAGTCGAGCCACCAATCTGTAGAGGCAGTAACAACTACCATATGAAGTTTAGTGATCATACCAATTTTCATTTCAGAAACCATTGCAACCAACTCATGTGTTTTAGATTCGATCATATTCGCACTATTATTTTGTGTTTGAACCAGAAGGTTTCCTTGAACCATTTTTCCTAGACCTGTAGTCAGCCCATAAATGACCTGTCTTTCCACAAGGAAAACATGCTTTGTCGTTTGGAACCTTTTCTTTCTGATATGGCTTACTTTTGAACATATTCTTCTTTGTTTTCATTTTTAAATGGTTCATACCTTTGTTTTTGTGGCTTTCAGCTACATAATTCACCATCAAACACGATTTTCAGTTTGCAAGTGAGTCTGAAATTGTTCTATGGTTGTTTTTTTTTCTGATGAGTGCATGAATTTCTTTCTGAAATCATTCCAAGAATAGGGGAGTTTTGTCATATATATCCAATTTAGAACGCATCAGAAAGCATACTTTCATGTTCACTCAAGCGAGAAACTAGAATTTGAAGCTCACGAACTTCATCATAATAGTATTTTTATCATTAGTTATAAAAAATTTGAAATACTTCACAGCAAGAAATTTGTGAGTACCTCTCTTTTCGTTCTTGTATTTCGCCTCTAATGCAATCCATATTTCTTGGGAGAACTCAGGTTGTGGTAGTATAAATCATATAAACGATTAGTCAACGAATTCAAAATATACCCACGACACACCAACTCGTCCTCCTCGCGCTTATTATGCTCATTCTTTAAATCTTCAAAATCATTAGGTTTAGAATCAGGAATAATAGTAATGTCAGGCTTAAATACATAGAACATCTTGAGTGCAGTAAGTAAGAACATCATGCAATCCTTCCACCGAGTATAATTAATTCCATCAAAACGAGCCAACTTTGAGTCTGCATGGATTTGGCCACTTTGAATTTGTGCCTTCACATTATAGAGAATTTTGTTTCCATAGTAGGTAAATTTCTTATGATTGTTGGGAAAACGAAATTGCAGTAAGGCATCTATTAACTATTTGTAAGGAATTTCTGTTTTAGAAACAATTATACCTTTTCAGATTATAAATTTTTTTAACTGCAACTGAATTATCCAACGCTTACGTGCCGTAAGTACCCAAATGCCCTTGTCTTGATTGTTAATGATTAGGCAAAGCCCACTAATGAATTCACTGAGATTCTCCGCCTTGGCTCTTACTCTATTTGAGTAAAGTAAAAACACATGTTTATATACATATAATATTTTTCCTCTATAATCTATTCATGTTGGATACACCACGTTTCATAAACTAAATGTTCCAATATTAAGCTTGGGCGACGTTGGAAAATGGGTTGGCCAAATTGTACATCTAAGCAACTCACCCTTTGCGTCGGCTTAGTGGTTTATTTGGACAACAGAGGCTTTATACATCTCCCAAGTAAGTCTTTCGCGATGTTGAATATTGTGTCGGGTTGATGTTGTTTAGGTGATGGAAAATTTTCACAGCATCGCCCTAGTGTGTAGGTGACACAACCTAGACAACGTAATATGCATCGTCTTGACTATTGAGCGACACAACACATAAAGAGTTTCTCCAATAATGTATAAAAACAAAAACAATAAGACATTCTTACAAGCACGTCTACATTATGATGGAGACACATCATTCGTAATTTTGTTCATACATTTTCACTTCACGTTTATTATCTTTTTAGAGCAAGGACATTGGGTTGTCGGTGTTAACGTCGACACGTCGGATGTGTGTGGGACCCACTAGCGCATTTTAGTCGTTAGCGCCGACGCTTCCGTTTCGGCGAGGAAACCGCAAGTGCCAACTCCCATTGGCTCTTGTGTTCATTTGTTTTTGCACAATTTTAAAGTAACGACCAATTTTTTTACCGTAAGAATATTTTATTAATAACGAGTAGAATGGGAAATACAACAAACCCCTACTTTTTTAACATCGTCTTATACATATTTAAGAGCTCGAAGTGGTCTTGTAATTCCTCCTCGGTCATATGACATTTGACTACCTGCTTCAATGCTCCATACTCACAAAGAGCCTCCAATTTTGCGCGTTCAGCTGCAATGACTTCACGTTCAACTACACGGGCCAACTGTCCTTTTTCTTGTTCCTTTTTTTCCTTGAGTTGTTCTCTTTTTTCATTTTCACGGAGACACTTTTCTTTCTCGCATACAGTTCTTTATGCCTCAATTATCATGAGTTGCTCCATTTGACATTGACGGAAGCCTTGCAGATATGAGATGGTTTCGCTGAAGTCCAACATCTCTCCGGCTTCACCGATCTTCCATTTCCCCTTGTCTTTCTTTGAGGCCTTCTAGCCTCGAGGACGTGTGACAACCGGCGGCAAAGACGCATCGGCGTCTGCATTGATGGAGTTCTAGGAATCAATGCCCTATGAAGAGATGTATGATCCGTCTTTGCCCTTCTTTGTTTGCTTGATCGAGGACGAATATACCGTCTAGTTCGCTCATTTAAGGAGGTGCTTGATTTTAACCCAAATATGCTTGTGAACGAAGGCATGTCCAACAACCCTTATGTATTCGACCTCCGCCTCTACCTTTGCCATAATATGATCGTCCAACATACCGTTATGATGCAACTCATTCTGGCGTTGAACAGAATGACCTTCTGTTGCATCTTCCGCCAATGATCCTTGCACTGCTTTGCCCTCAAGTAGGCCCCTCCTTTTCTGGTGCTGATTGTACTCGTTGGCAACATCATGCCA
>JAYMSW010000535.1:0-21729 GCA_036897725.1 Erodium texanum | reverse complement strand
GGGCGGGGTGGGTAGGGAGGTTGTCCGAACCAGCCATAACTTTGGTGGCTTGGAGCTGAGTCGGTAACGACAACAAGAACGAGTCTTGAGGGTTCAAGATCAGCTTCTCGTAGTCAGGGTCGTCTTCTTGAGGGATGAGCTTTCTCATGAGGGTGGGACGGTTGGGGACGTACCCTCCGAAAGGATACTGCCCGAAGTTTATGGCCGCGTGCTGACCTGAGGCGGTCCAGATCATGGTTGTGAGAATGCCGGATAAGTCCTTGTTGGTGTTGAGTGTAGGCCACCAGGGCTCGTCTTTCTTGTCGCAGTGGCCTTTGTTCTTGATCTCGCTCCACCAGGCTTGGAGTTCGACGTCGGAGGTGACTGAGTTCGGGTCCGGATAGAAGTGTTGCACGTAGGATTCGACCCATTCTGTTATAGCTGACCATATGAGGATCCCATCGGAAGCATATGGGTAATCTTCGATTACGAGTCTTAATCCACAGGGCATGGAGGGATCTTCGACGGCCATTCCCCTGAAAATGTAATCAGAACCCTTAAACTAGTTGAAGACGTGTTAAGGCTGATGAACAAGCGGAAGAACAGTGTTAAGATATATAAACCCACGTCAGAACAAAAATACAAGGTAATATAGGTACTCCTCAAGGATAGGGTCACGTCTAACTGACAAGGCTTATATTTTAGTTGTGGAGCCTGACTTGATACATATATAACCCATTTTACATGATAACATAACTAACCTGGTCAATTTTGGCATGTGTTTGTGGCTCCCTGTTTCTAAGCCCCTGTGAACTCTGGGGCGTATGTGTCTAGTGTTGCTATGACAATGTAAGAGAAGGTAACAATTCCTAAAGGAAAGGGTCACACCGTACCAACAAGGTTCACATTTTAGTTGTCGAGCCCGAATCGATATAAGTGACCCATTTTACACTACACCAGAACTAACATGGTTGGGAATGTGCTTGTGGCTCCTTGTTCCCAAACCCCCTTTGAACTTTGGCGTATATGCAGAAATCCGATGTTGTAGCAATGTAAGAGACAAGGCCTCACTTAACTAACGAGATTACCTTTTTAGTTGTGAGCCCGACTCAGTATAAGTGGCCCATTTAACAAGACAGAAGTAAATGACATTGAAGAATGCATAGGATTAGGAACCTTACCTCCTGATAAGATCAGTAGGCAGTGCCTCCATGTCAAAACGCCAGTTACTCTTGTAGGCGGCAGAGCTTAGCTCCATGGCAAACTTGCCCGGACTGAAACTTGCCTCAATGATTCCTCCTCCATTTATCAAGCTTTGCCGTGCAAGTGCATTGATTTCTAACGTGTAGCGCATATGGGGACGAAGCAGCTTGTAAATGGGATGCATAAAGCTAAGCTGTCTATGAGTTGCAATTATATAAGGCTCCATGGAAGCATGAGTTCTCAACCTGAGAATCCCAACCAAATTGATCAGAAGAGTAAGACTGATGATCGTTTAAAATGAACCATCTTCATAGAGTCTAACCAATATATCAAATTCAATGCTTGTTGGGACTTACCAGTGATTTACAAGTTGATGAACACCAGCATCATTTGAGCAAACATGAGCTTTGGCATGCTTCCAAATCCAATACATTGTAGCATCGTGCCCATGAGTGTAAACATGTTTGCTCCCCGGTGAAGAAGCTGTTGGAGGAAGAGAAAGCTCGATAGCTATTGGCAATAGATAACCAGTCTTGTTATAGAACAAAACTGTCCTCGAGGCATATGCTTTTCTCCCTGGCAAAGAGTTCATCCTCTCTATAAATGGCAAGAGCAGGTCATGATAGTCTAGAATGAACAATCTTTTTTCCTCAATAGCCTGTACCATAAAATGTCACTCGGGTTATTACCACAGATTTAAAAAGAAAAGGACGCATTTGTGGGTCCAATGTTTTATAGGATATTGAGCGGCCCAAATCAATACTCCTAATTCCCAAATCAACACGCCATTCACATAAACATAACTTTTAGAGGATCGCATTACCTTATCAACACTCATTCCTTTGAGCTCCTCCTCAATCAGTTCTTTCGTGAGAGCAGACTCTGGAGGGCCATAAACAGCAGGATCTAGCTTGCTAAGAATTGGAAATTCCTGTATGATGAAAACAGTTCAAGACTCTCAGAGACAATTCACAAGACATGACTTACACATAACAATATCATTATATATGTTACCTTCAAAATCTCAATGTTCACAGGGTTGCCCCCAGCAAGAGTTTGGCGTGCAAACTCATGGTCCCGTAGCCATGCAAATCTATCCTCTGGGATCAGAAATCACCAAGGGACAAGAAACAAATATCAGAAATGAAAACTTCAATAAACTGACCCAATTTTGATGTGTGACCCACATAAAGTTAAGAAGAACAAGTAAAAAAGTATGTACTTGATATAATCGCTGGAATATCGTATTTCAGCAACTTTTGGCTGACAGTGAGAACTTGTTTCATTATAGTGCCCAGAAACAGATTAGTCTTGACTTCCCCTTCATCTTCATCCAAGAGAAACCCATCTTTGTATAGGTTATCAATATCAGAAAAGCACGTAAACGGGATGTCTGTGCTTGACAATGAAGCAGCTATAGATGGTATAAGATTGTGAAGCAGAGCTTTCAACCTTCCAGCGGAAAAGGTGTTCTGCTTTATCTCCTCAAATGTTTCATCCCTAGGCACATACACTGGATGGGGCTTTTCAATTCGAGTCTCACATAGTGGATCTATTCGAATCCATCAAAAACATAGTAAGTACCAAACTCAATGCATAAAAAATGTAAAGAAGAACACAAGACCTATAATCTAAATAAAATTCAATACCTTTTTTGCTTGGAGGTCTACCAGTTCTGCATCGCCTAGGATAAGGCCTCTCCTCGCCACCAATGACCGGTCTAGCTAGTTCTTCCTGGTCAGGTTTGCCCAAATCATTATAAGGAGCATAGTCATAAATCCTATCGTGATGCTTTCTCTCGCCTTTTCCATTACCCCTAATACTCAGCAAGTCCTCGCGCCTCAAATCTCTGAGGCCAGGTGGTGTTTGGGATGGTAAGTAAGCCTGCTCAAATATATCACTCTATCAGCTCAACAAAATTCAACCCTTCACAAAGTATCGAAAACAGATACAGAAATGATTGGATTTCAGCAATTCTCACTTGGTTTTTGAAGATGATTCTGCTTTCAGGGTTATCTTTCCGTGAATGGATCCATGTATTTGCAGGGAAGAAGACAGGTCCTCCTTCAAACCCATGAAGAACAATTTCCATTAAGTAGAACTCCTTTGCAAGAAGATTTGTAATCAGAACTGCCCCAGGAGTTCCAAAGTCAAATGGGACTCTGAAATCAGCTGCATATTCTACTATGTTCTGATGATCTGAATCTGATGGCTTTGGAAGCCATCCCCTCACAGAAGACTCCACACTCTTCCCTGAATTTGTAGCTGAAACAAAAAAAATGAATTCTTCATTAACTAGCTTTCCAAAATGAATTCAACTTCAAGAACATTTACATATGAACATATAAGAAGTCAAAACACTATAAAGGAAAAAACCCAGTCAGGACATGAATCAAACACTTTGTGTGCTATATCCATGAACACCTACAAAAGAAGGAAGAAAATGACTAACCAGGGTCAATTTCTTCACTGATGAGCTGAATCATGATCCCCTGACCAATCCCATTCATGAAGAACTCCCATTGATCCTCCACCTTCTCAGTGAGCCTCTCTTTGCTCTTCTTCCTGATGCTGATCACAGCCCTCAAGTCGATCCCCTTCGGAGACAACGACGGCGACACCAACGATCCATTGAGCTTCTTCTTTGCAGCCTCCACAGCCTGGTCTTCGTTGCTACTGATCACAGCCCGAATTGACCCGCGACCGTTGACCCTCGGCTCAGCACAAGGTACTCGCGCCTTCCGGGACCTCTCAGACTTCCCGGCGCCGGTAACTGGAGGATACCGCAGGGTCACAGCTCCAGCGACGCCTGGATCAGCCACCGGGTTCACCCCAAACATGGTCGAGAACGCTCTGAGCTGAGCCAGAAGCGACAAAAACGACGTCGTGAGGATGAGCTAGCTCTGGAGACGATAATGGTACTGACCTATAGTGTAGGATCCAGGATTGTTGAGCTCTCTCTTTATGTTAGTGCTCACTGAAGCTGACGAGACATGGATGTCTATAGTAACAGGTAGAGGAGTGAAATGTTCCCTACTCTCGTTCGTAGAGCGTGCAGGACACGGGCTAATGGGGACGGAAGAGACTGCGTCATCTAAAGATGGTCCATTTCGTTGAGGACGACGACTTTATCGTTTTCTTTTTGGAATATATAAAAACAGAAAGCATGGAAAATGTGGTAACAAACGGAGATCATATTTTCATCCGAAAATCTCAATACATGTATTTTACATGTCTGAAACGATATTGTCGTTGTGCATCTAAAATAACATTTTTCTTTTCCTAACTTATATATTTATATGCTAAGAGAAAAAAATTATGTTCAACAAAAATAAATAAAAACAATAATTTATTATATAAGTGATGTTGAATCCCACCTCCATTGCTTTAAATTAAGACTTGGTCATTAATAAAGCTGTTGTTTTTATATAGTTGGTAAAAATGAAAGTTTATTATTATTGATTTCTAAGTCAGATTTTTAACAATATATTTTATTTGACAATCCCATTTAATACTCGTCTAACTTATTTTACCAATAAAATTTATTTTATTTCTATTATACTCGACATAGAAAAGGCTTATCGTAGGAATTTTATTATAATAAAAAGACCTATCATATATGGAGGGCTCATTTATTACAAGCGTGGGGCCAATAAATGGTTAGGCAAGAGTGAGGTCTGGCACAATCAAAGTGGTTGATATCAGAAATCAGCCAAGATGTCTTTGATTCATTTTACATACAGCAGTGTATGTGTATACCAACTTTACTATCGTCCTTTTGTGAAGCAAAATCTTAGAGGATTACTTCGTGTTGATTACCTACTTTGCCATTCACATATTGAAGATGCTAATTTGTTAAAGAAGTTCAAGACTCTAATTACAAAAATGCCATTGTGAAAATGGACGCTTATAAAAACTCGAGTTAATAATTAGAGAGTATTTTTGTTTAACTATAAAATCATAATTTTGATACTATGTCAAAAAATTCTTTAACAAAATCATATTTTACCTAATGAATGGGACCAGTTAAGTTCTTCAACAACCTATTTGAAAAAATATGGATTCATTTGTCATTTAATAAGTATTTTGGAGTCTTTAATTATTAATTCAAGGTTTTAAGTGAATTAACATACTGTCGTAGTCAAATTCATCCATACCTAAACCCTTCTATGTCATTCAGTTATCAGGTCAGAGATCTACCTAGAAACCTAACTTGTACACAAAAAAGAATATATCAAGATCTCACGTCAAAAAGATAGATTCCTTTATTATTTAATAAACATCTTTAAATTCTCACCTATTAGTCTAAGATTAGAAAACACTGGGCTTTTAACACCCTCCTAATACATAAGGAGGCAGAAAGTTAGAATCATATTGTTTTACAGACTATATATGGCCAAATGGTAGTAAAATATTGCTCACACTTTCAATTATCACATGGTTTCCAAAAGTCAAAACCAGACATTAAAAGGTAGATTTTGTGATCCCAATGGAAGAAAAGAAACCCATCTTTTGCATTAAATCGCAGAGCGATCTACCAATTATTAGGTCAAACAAGATATACCTTAATATTTAGGTTACAGGTATAACTCATTCCTACCCATGTGATTAATAATTTATTGTAAGTTCTAACTAATTCGACCGCAATTCACATACACAGTCTTATTTCTGGTGCAAAGTCGTTTGTTTCTTTTCAGAAATTAGCATGCTAATTAAAAACTTTTAGATCTGAACATAAAGCTAATAAATTAATTGTAATCAATTCCAACATATCTTGCAATATCATGATATAATATACATTATAGGTGAAGCTGGGCTGGTTTCAGATTACAGAACAGGTTCCATGTGCACCATGAGGGAATTAAATTATTATATGGTGCTGATTGCTAGGCCATCATAATATGAATAAATAAATCATTATATCTGCACAACCCGACAAGGATATCAATTAAAATAAACAGTGAGATTAATCACGACTCAATCATCATCCAACTAAGATATTATTCAGCAGGTAACCATAATTAATTACTTGTCTTTTTCAATATGTTAATCTTAATTTACCTGTGGGTCAATTCAACATCTAAGTATAGTTAATTGTATCTTCAATTAGAATTAAGAAAAAATATACTATTTTGTGGAAGTCAAGTTGGTCCAAGGACAATATAGTCATTTTCTAAATTAAAAAAACTGTTGATAATCACATGACATGAAATACAGTTAAAGACGGTGAAGGAGCATTTTTTTTTTTTTGATAAGTGAAGGATCATATTTTAGTCAAAGATGACAAGTTGAAGCAAAAAAATCACAGGGTTATACCATTTGAAAATGAAGGAACAAATCAAAGCTTCATTGATCTAAATAGTTAAGTACTCAACCTTGTGCTTTGATGATCATCGATCAAATCACAACTATATATAAATTTTAATCCTGAAAAAATGAATAACGAACATGCCCCTATCTAGCAAAATGCAAAAAAGAAGATTGAAGTAACATGCCAAGAAAATAGTTAACCGTATGTGGTGGGGAAAGCTATATCCCAACACTTCAAGATCAACAATGAGTTGATATGCAAGATATGAAAACTCATTCAATTCAACCAAAATCCTTAAATGAAACTATTCAATCAAAACAAAAGGACATGTACGAGCTCAAGACATCGATGTCCACTAACCAATGTGGATCCAAAAATTTTATTGCCATGTCCATGTGCCTATCTGTGTGTGGACCACTGAGGTCCACAGTGAATCATCAAAATTTCAAGTGATGCTGAAATAAAGTATTGCACCATCAATAACACATCTATCAATATGGACCTAGCAGCACAGAGACCACAATAATAGAGTTGCTATTTCAATAACATGATATGGGTTCAGTTTAGGGATTGATATCTAGAAGATGAAATGTTTTAATTCTTGGTTGCAGATATGTACCTCATCATTGTTGTTTCTGGGTCCATGGAGATGATTGCAAAAGAATCATCTAGATTCATGTCGAGTTTGGTGAGTCTTTAAAAATTGCCCACAGCCCACAATAAGGTTTTGGCTTCATCATCTACAGCTTCCTGTTTGAAGAAGAAAAGACATTAAATAATATATCATGGGAGAGGTATGTAATATTTATCTATATCTTGATGACAAAAACATTGGAGTTAGCACTTCCAGCCTTGCCAAGTGCTCTAAACACAGGCCCCAACATCACCTGCAACAAGTTGCATATTTTCATACACAAGAGAAGCAATAACTCAATGGATGATTGAAGATAGTTATGGTGAACTCTACCCTTTTGCACTTAGCTATATTCAATTTTAAAATTTTACACTCAGCTATCTACACTTTCAAAAAATTACAAATAATTATTATTTTTAATTAAAATGATAAAAATGTCCTTGATCATAATTTCAAAATATACTTCATAATTACCAAAAACATTTTGATTAAATGTAGAAAATGGTTGATTAGATGTAAAAAGGCTCTTTAAAAGACGAGATTATGCTCAAGGGCATTTTCTTCATTTTTTGGCAAAAAAAAAGTGCTATATGCAATTTTTTTTTTGAATAGGTAATTGGAGGTAAGAGTTTAAAGTTGGAGATAGTTAAGTGCAAAAGACATAATTCACTGTAATTATCTGCAATTAACCCATAACTCAATGTCATTAACTTTTACTGGCATAATAAGTAATGTATCCAACAAGGTTGTAACCAAGTTACCAGCATGTCAAGATGCTCATCAATAGTACTCAAAGTGAGGTCGGATAAGGTTCTCTGACGAGAGCAGGAAATCTTTTACAGTCCAAACAAAGAATGTTAACATCAGATAGCTCTAAAATTTAAGGAAGAAGTAATAATAAAAGTTTCATGGATAAATGTTGTCCTCCAATAAGCCAAAGATACTATAAGACGCAAATGTGTGGTACTGGCAATAAATCTAAATTGACTACTGGTATGCAATAAACCAAAAACTTTGAGGCATCAAGAGAACGTGACACGGACAGGACAGTCAAGGGCTAATTCTGTTTCAGAAAGTTATAAAATCCAAAGTCGTCCACATGACAGAAAAATCCAGAGTGGGAACATCATAGGAAACAAAGATAAAAAATACAAAAGGAAGTTTGAAATTTCAACTATCATCAACTAATCCAGTGGAATATTGAACAAGTGAAGGGTTTCATTAAGAAATATAAAATTTGGCTTAGAAATACATAAACATAGTCATTGGGCCAAGAAGTAAATTTTCATGTTTCCTCTTTATTAGTCAAAAGAATTCAAAAGCACCAGAAAAATCCACCAGAGAAAGCATTTGCAATACTGTCAAACCCACATTTCCAGTTTCACTATTAATTGCGTCGTCACTGGTGATTAACATTGTCCCATTAGGAAGGGTTGGTAGAAATTACTTAATGGGTGATTGAAATATTTTGAGAGAAAAAAAAAAAAGGAAACAACATGTTGGGAAGTTGATCAATGTTCAGCATCTTGTATTAGTATTTCCAAAGTAACAATTTGGTTGAGCAATGATTTTGTTGTTAAAGACAACCAAAGGCCAATAAGTTTTTTTTTTTATATGCGTATATGTAGACTTAAGGCATAGTTGGTAAATGGCATGCAAGTGCAGAGCCGAGAAGAGAAACAATAAAATTGTCCAAGTAGAAGTCTAAACGATAAAAAAAAAACAAAGTGTTGCCAGTAAAATAATAGCTACTTTATATAAATGTGCCAGCAACTTCGTACTTGTAGA
Source organism: Erodium texanum (assembly GCA_036897725.1). Lineage (NCBI taxonomy): Eukaryota > Viridiplantae > Streptophyta > Magnoliopsida > Geraniales > Geraniaceae > Erodium > Erodium texanum. The sequence goes on along the minus strand of JAYMSW010000535.1, from coordinate 12,814 downwards.
GTACCCAAAAGATGTGAACTGCTGAAACAACATCTGTAAAAGCATTGCAAACAGGACATCATCGTTAGACTAATTAGTAAAGGGAATCATATGTTATCCTTAGTGATGGTGCTCTACTTAACTGGTGCGAACTCAGTACAATCCAATAACTCATAACGTAATTAATTAACACCTTTCAGTCACTACTAATCTAAAGTAAATATATATCCAGAAATGCTCGAGATTCAAATTGGATAAATGGGTAAGAATTGAAAACATCTGTGACTCAACAAGCTATAAAATATAGAATGAGGACTTCGTTCCATTGAGAAAACAATGCCTCAGCTACTATTACATATCAAGAAAAACAAGACTCCTAAAATTGATCAATACAGCCACAGATTTGTCACCATCACAGAGAAACCCCCAAAATCTACAAATACAACCCAATTGACAAAACAACAGCAACCTTGTTTTGCTTCCCATACTAACTATTCTAAGCCCATATTCTCGACAATAAACACAATGCAGGTAAGAATGCAATTCATGTCCAGAACCAAAACAACTAACACAGCAAATCCCAAACATAGAAGTCGATTTCACTATCATCTGTGTTTTGCAGAAACCAACAGTTGCATCATCTTCAACGGTTCAACCGGAATCTCAACGGATAGAGCAAATCCCAAACACAGAAGTCAATTTCACTAGCATCTGTATTTTGATTCTCAAGTAAAAATTCTTAAATAACAAACAAACAAAAAAGGCGTCAACATTCGATTTCAATTCAGATCATGGATCGAATAAACTGAAACCAACGGTTGTATCATCTTCAACCGGAATCTCAACGGATAGAGGAAATTCCAAACAAAAATCATCAAAATTACTATAAAAAAGAAACAATTATTTGCTGAGCGAATAGACATGCTTCGATAAGGTATGTGCAGAAAAAATAGTGAAGATTGCGTTTCTCGCCATTGAAATCGTGAGAACCGCTAAGAGCTCGTGACGAAGAAGTAGCAGGGAGCAGACGAGCGAGGGAAAGTGAAACTGTGGAGGGAACTTGTGTAGTTTCAGTTAAGAGAACCGTAGTGGGCTTTATCAGTGTTTGTAGGCTCGGACTAATAACCGTTATAGGCCTCACCAACTCGGCCCAGTAAGCTGCTTGAAAGGCCTGGTTTCATTTTTGTTTATAAAGTCCCACATCGGAAAGGTTGACGAAGGAGAAGTAGGATTGTAGCTATAAAAAAGCGAAGCAAAACTCTCTTGAGTCACGCAGCCGTGCCATGAGTACATAGCGAACTATTCTTTCGCCTTTTACTAAAGAATACCGTGTGCTCGTGGCTCATAGCGGCATACGCCTATTTTTGGAGGGTCCACTACCAAAATTGTGGGCCCCACAATTCGAGTTTGACATTATTTGTTGGTAAATAATGTAATAAATTGGTTCATTTCTTGTTTCTTTTTTTGTGAAAACTAAATTAATTCATTTCTGTGGCTTATAAGGATAAATGTGGTTTACATATTCAAGGAAGTTGATGAAGTAATTTTTTTTCTTCCCTATCCTTTCTCATTGTTTCTCTCGGCTCCCAAACGAAATTTAACCAAAATATGCTCGAGAAAATATAGATATGTATGGTAAGCCCTGTTCCAGAGTACAATTATATAATTTTAGCTTGAGAAAATACAGATTTGCTACTCTCATTTCCTGTTTAAGAAAATGTGGCGCTTAACTAGGGTCTATAACCTCCCTATCCATCCTCAGGGATTTTCTTGGCTTCCCAAACAATACTTAACTGAACAAATGAGTACAAACATTGATATACAAGAGATTGGGCAGCCATTGATGCTGAGCAAGTTGAGAACTGTCAACCACCAGCTACCATTCGAGTTTTACAGGTCTCTGAATCAGTTTCTGTCAAAAATTGAATTCAATGCTTATTTCTTTCCTTTGCGAGCAAGAAAGCGATCTCTAGCTGCCTGAATTACACTTTCTCGGTCAACAGGAGCCGCAGCAATAACAGGCTCTCTCTTTGGTGAGTCCGAGGGTTTGGCCTCAGCCACTTCTTCTCTACTTCTCGACCCACCACTGCTTCAGACAAACAAAATGAGTCAGCCTAGTGTTTTTAACTCTTTTTAAGAATGTTTCTGCAACGAGCGTGAATTTACCTGAGTTTGTCGATATTTAGTTTCTCGAGTTTCTTCAAGATAGGCATCACCCATGGCATCTCTACTGCGCACACATTGCGCATGTATGGGCGTGAGGTAGCGATGAGCTCGTGGTAAACGGCGTAGTTTGGTAGCAGACCTTCTTCATCGGTTTTTAACACTGAGGATGGATGTACCTGTAATAGTGATTCACTTACACTCTAAGGACTCTTTTGGAACATTTGGATTGCTCACATGAGTGCACAATACATAACTACCTTTATGAATTGCCCGCAAACACATAACCTCATAGTAAATTTCTACAAACACATGACCCCCATAATAATAAATTTTCCACACACGTGACGAGAAAACCAATTTTTTTTTTTATGGTTTTCCTCTATTTTGTATGATGTTAGCGCTGTGGAAATTCATAAGGGTAGTCATGTGTTTGAAAAACATACTATGGGGTTTTGTGTTTGTGGGCAATTCATAAAGGTGGTTATGTGCAATTAATCCTTCTATTTTTACCATATACATACACTATATCAGGACATAGTAAACTTTTCAAATTCGGTACCTGGACTAGTTGAGACTTGAAACCAATAGTTCGATAGCCATTGTGGTGAATCATTCTCTCTGCAAGTTGATTTGCATAGCCAGCACATAGGGACTTTCTTAGATTCTTATAATCCTGACGGCTTTCTCTGTATTTTTCCCTGGCTCGTACATCTAAAGGACCTGTTTTCCAGATCAAAATTATGCTGTTACTAGAAATTCATTTTTGGGTTAATTACACAGAACTACCTTTATGAATTGCCCAGAAGCACATGACCACATAGTAAATTTTCGAGACACATGACTACTCTTGTGAATTCCCACGTGTCACTAATGGGGTTATGTGTTTGTGGGTAACTCATAAAGGTAGTTATTTGCAATTTACCCTTCATTTTTAACGCCATATTTGCAAAGCACCTCAAAAGAAACACCAACCCTTTGCAATTTTCTGCATTATCTGAGCCAACTGTTTCCGTACATCTTTCACAAACATCATCCCTCTCACCTATCACAGCAAAACATCATATATCATAAAACACCAGAAAGGATGAATACATCCAAATAATCATGTCTGCACAATTTGCAATTATTTCCTTCTAAGCACAAGACCAGGTAGGTACATGAAGACATACCTGCAAGTTATTATCTTTTAACCAACCAACGTCATGGTCTGTTTGATCCCATTGCTCATAGATTTGTAGCAATTGAATGTGGTCTCCCCAGCCAGAACCATCCGGAAGGTTAGAGTCATTCTGTTTCCTTTTCTTTTCATTATTCTTGCTGCAAGAGGCGATAAATCTATCATTATTAGAGCAAATAAATTGTCACTAACAAAACAAGTAATAAATACGTGTCTTAGGTCTCAAGATTCCAAACTTGAGAGCTTATTTTCATTTTCATTTGATTCTTTCACTTAGAGGGTCGCTATAGCTAAGCATTAGACAATCATATATATACTTCACCTTCGACCACCGAGCAATGTGGTTTCTGCTGATAGCATGGCAGCAACAGTCAGAGCCTGGGATAAGCAACCATACTCATTTGCCTCAATCAGAGTTCTTGAGAGTGAAGGTTCGAGAGGAAGCTCTGCATGAAATCACAGAAATACTAGGTGACCTCGGAGTTGCACATATATGCACTGGAATAATTATTATCACTGAATACAGATATGAAAGAAATTTCATCAAAACAAAACATATATTTACATTTATGGAATATAATTGTCATGTAGTGTGTTTATTTAAACATAAACATATATATATAAATAAAAAATCAATCAGTGCATGTGATGCATGCAAGTGACTGATACTAAAGCAACATGACAAGTCAAAGTTTTGGTTTGATTTAGTGAATGACTTGCATCATATATACATAGTTCTTGAAGGTAGTTAACTATCCCACATAGGTTAAGAGATTGTTTGATTCACAAAGCTGTCAAGTTTTTTATGTAGTTCAAAACTATTTTCTAATTTAATGTTTAACAGCCTTAGAATAACGTCTGCTATCTAGACAAGAATAAAAATCAAAAGAATTCTAGTTTCGTTATTCATTTTCATGATCTTAAATAATCTGAAACTCAAAATGGCACCACTACAATAGTTCCACACATGATTAAGATAATAAATCAATTAGATTCTATCCTTTATGATGGTTTAGTCTAGAAATGTGCTTGCATTTTAGCATGGAGCAATCTACAATGTACGTCCGGAATTTCTCTTCAAAGATATTATCACTTATTAAATATGTTGTTAATACATACCAGACATTGTTCGTCCCACACTTGTGATTGTTCCATTTTCATCAATGGCGTCTATGAGGTATAATTGCTTCAAAGCATCTTCTAAAGTGTCCACTGCAACAAAGCCATACAGAGTAAGGAGCCATATCCTAGTGCAATACAAAACCCTTGCCCAATCAACCAATTTCAGAAATACCAAAAATATGGAGAGAAAAAAACGTTACATGCAAGAGTTAAAATGTGCTTTCTCTCATCCACTTACAGGAGGGAGAATCGAGAAAATCAAATTTAAGCAAGTCAATGTCAGGGAGGTCCAAGGATTTAAGGTAAAGAACTGTCCCAGCAAGAGAAGAGCGCAATATTTCAGGAACTGTTGCATCCAAGAAATTATCCTCGTAAATTATGGAAGGGTATAAACGGTAACACTTCCCAGGACATGTTCTTCCAGCTCGTCCGGCTCGCTGATTGGCTTGTACTCTACAGTCACACGAAACCCAAAAGCCATAATTATAAAAATTGCAATTCTTGGTGCTACTGAAGGAATTACATTGGGTCGCTTACTGTATATACAAGCAGCACCTAACTTTGAAATAGTAAAGAACTTACTTGCTAATTTGAACAACATCAAGGGAATACATGCCAGTTGCTGGATTGTATTGCCGTTGCTTCACATACCCCGAATCAATTACGTACCTATTAATTGTACATAATTAGTATGGATCAGAAATCGGTTCACTTAAGCTCCAAGCATTACTGAAATGAATAAATGGAAGCTAGTAGGAAAATGAAACACGGCAGTTGAATCACAAATACATCTGATATAATTATTCAGACACTACATAGTTTTATGTTTTGGAACACACATATTTATGTATGCCGTCATGATGCTCACTTTAACTAATTTTCTACAGATTTTTGCAAGATTTTCCTTCGAGTTGTCAAAATGCATTACTTACCTATTTATCAAAAACAACAAGGGTGTTTTTCTTCTTCTTTCTATTTCTTTATTTTCAAATATAAGAATCTTACACAACACCATCACCATAAAGAGTGTAATGATTATATAAGAAGTATTAAGAATCTTACACAACACCATCAACAGTCAAAGAAGTTTCAGCAATATTTGTGGCTACAATAAATCTCCTGCAGTTTGGGGGTGGAGGACTAAAAACACGCACCTGTAGGATCAAAGCAAAAAAATCAAGAATCAGTCATATAACTAGTATGAATGCATACAACCGCCATCATTAATAATTATTCAAACTAGAGTTCCATACTAACTATTTGATATATGCATCCACATTCACGTTTTGAAGGGAAGAGAAGAAGGAGAGTACGAGTAAAAGGCATGTGGAGAAAGAAATGACAAAGAAAATAAATGCTGTTGGATTATTTATAGAACAAAAGTGGATGAATAGTTCCTGCTCAGGAACAGTCGAAAAATTTGCTACACGGGTACAGTTGGACATGAATCAAAGTCAGCATTAGAAGAGAAGAAAATTTAAGGAGTGTGCTTCTGACTCACAAAATTTTAGTTTGTGCATAGCTTCTCTCTGCAATGAAATCGTTCTGAAAATGCATTTCCTCGAGTTCAGGAAATATGTGCATAGATGGAACTGAATAATGTACCAATGAATAAGACCTAGGATTTAAGCATTTTTTATGATACCAGACCTATTTAAGGGGAAATTATGAAATAACAGCTCATCATGACACCTAATAAGAACCATTTTCAGCTCAAGCAAGCCATCAAAACCAGAATTCCAGTAAGGCGAGATAAAGTTTCAGAACCCTAATAATTATTTTCCCGCCCATGAAAGTATTGACCGCATGTTCAATGACTCAGATGATTATTATGCATTCATAAAACTAAAAATACTTACTTGCAGTTCAGGTGGCATAGAACCATGAAGGGGAAGGATTACGGCATCCATGCAGGAACCTTCCTCTAGGCTTTGAACTTTTTCCTCCAACTTAGATACCAACTTCTCTATATCATCCTGTGTACGAGGCCCCATTTTGAACCCTTTTATCAGGACAGGTACGTACAAAACAGTTACAAGCATAAGTAGAAGTTAAGGCGACAGATCTTATACAACAATATATTTTTACCTGTCCAGTCATGAATATTAAGACATCACCTTTCGGTTCCCGAGTGTGTATATCTATAAACAACAGTTGTTAGTCATGACCATATAAAAGTGAAAAATTGAATCAGAGCAAATAATACATGGAAACTGTAAGAGCAATATTAACTTGAAACTATAAATTGGTAGATGTCCCATTCTCTTTCTCATGCCTGAGGATAGACTGTGCAAAATACCCTACCAAAAGTTGACAAAAGAAGGGTATGTATGATGACATATACGAGTGGATTTTCAAGCATACCTATAGCTGCTTTTAAAGATGAGTCAATATAGCTGGCTAGACGTTCTTTGCTGTAAAATATTTCCACAGGGTGTAGCTTCCCGGGGACATTTAGTACAGGGCAGTCCGAATAAAATTTTGATACTTTTTCACCATCTAGAGTGGCAGATGTGATCAAAACCTTTAAATTGGAGGCGCGCCTTTTAACCAACCGCTTCATTAGTCCCAGCAATATGTCCCTGACAATGCATGTCTGTGTAAATGAAGTGTATCTAGAAATCGCAGTACATAAAAACAACTACATAATGAAAAATTGACAACTCGGAAAGTCAATTTTATTTAAAATAACTTAAATATGGAAATTCATGGATATGGAAATTTTCTTACGTGTTTAAACTCCTTTCATGAGCTTCATCCAATATGATTACTGAATACTGAGAAAGCTCTGGGTCGGATAGACTTTCACGAAGGAGGACACCATCAGTAAGATACCTGGATTATATATAACTTGTGGTTAGTTAGAAGTCAATTTGGAAAATTAACACATAATAATATATTTGACGGCTAAATTATGTGACAGGGCTAGAGCGGTACTTGATACGTGTTCTTTCTGAAGTTCTATCTTCAAATCGGATTGCATAACCCACTTCTTCTCCAAGCCTAACATCAAGCTCCTGTGCAACTCGTCTGTGCACATTGGAGAATAAGATGGTAAAGGAATAGCATTGTTACTAGAGTAACCAGCAAATCTACTTCAAAGGGTTCAGACAAGTTTTACAATTTTACTTCCTCGGTATTAGGATAAAATCATATACATAGGCCACAGTTCAGAAATACTACCTCTGACCTCCTTCCCAATTTTGACGTCCCAAACTTAGAGTCCACTTTCTTTCTTACGAAGTTAATTATATATAACATATCAAACTACTTCATCAGGTGTAGTCAGTGTATCATAGAAGGAAAAAAAAAAACATATTATAGCAACTGAAATAGCAAAAAAAAAGAGAGCATGATTTTGGTACTTGCCATTTGGCTACTGAATATAAGCAACAAGAATCAGAAAAAACCATAATGCACTTGTTTTTTGCAGTTTAAATCATGGTAAAGCCAAAATTAGATAATTCAGATATCAAGGTAAAGCTTGGTTAGCATAGTCTAATTAAATTGTTCCACTGACTTCAATATCAACTTTCTCAGCAACCAAACAAACCCAATTCAAAAAATCTAATCACACTCAAACGATTTCATTTTCCCACTTCAATTTCACTCCAACCCAACTGCCCCATAACACCAAAAACTTCAAAATCCGATTCTAACCAATCCAGCAAGCATCAAACACCATAAATACAGCCAACGACATTACCACTAGAAATATATGGAAAGAAAGAAGCTGTACCTGGCGACAGAGACTGCAGCGACGCGGCGAGGCTGAGTGACGGCTACGAGCCCAGATTTGGTGTAGCCTCTCCGGTGAAGCATCTGAGAAAGCTGAGTGCTTTTCCCTGAACCCGTCTCTCCAATGACCACCACCACTGGATTCTTCTCCACAGTTTGTATGATCTTCTCTTCGAACTGGGTTATGGGAAGATTCGCCGCCATTCTTTCGACAAGCGCGAGCTCAACGGTGCAGACCGGTGAAGAAAAACTGTAGACGAAGAAATTGACAAATAGAATTGGTTTAAATTACATTAATACCCCTCTAAGTATCTCACGTTTTCGTTCAGGTCCCCCATCTATCATCCCAAATTTCATATTCGACCCTTATTTTTCTCTTATTTTCCACTCGACCCAAAACTACTGAGTTTTATGCAACAAAAAAAACAGCCTTTTCAACACTTCATGATCAACACTCTTCGTTCTCTTCTCTCCAGTCTGCTTTAGTCGATCTTCTTACTCGGCGTCGCAACGAAGCTCTCTGCAACTGTTCAGTTCAGCTATGGTACTCACTCTCTCCTTCTCCTGCTCCACATTTCGTTTTCAGTTCCACATTTCCTTTACAGCTATTAGGGTTCCCGGTTGTTTCTAAATCCTTCCCATTTTCAGTTCTCAAAACATGAATGTTAGTCTGATTGAGTCTTGGTTACTGAAATGTGGAGTTTGTTATAGATCATTTCTCTATCATCTGTTTGGTTGCCGAGAAAATGCTGGAAATTAAGGAAAAAATCAACCCACTGTCATCATCGTTGTTTCTTTTACGTGTTTTATAATAATGTATGCTTTGTATTGTTGCATGATGTGAGAAATTCTTCATAGCAAGATGGGTTTATGTATTAGGTTATGTGATTGAGTTCTCAAATGATGAAAAATTGGAGGTGGAATTTTACCTTTTTGAGCATATTCTGTGACTCGGTGCTTAGGAGTTTTGTGATTATTATGATGAAGATTTATATGCATCTTCCATAGTTGTAGGAATAGGTAAATTAGTTTATGTGATGTGACTTTGTGATGTTCCAACTAGTCATTGTGGTTTATGAGCGTTTACGATTTTCTTTGGTTATTGGAACAAGATGATACTTAATGGTTGGCATTCTGGTGGTACGACTATCTGTCTCTACTTTTGTTTGAGCATAGTGTGTATTATATTGCTTAATCCAATTCACTGTTGACTATGTTCCACTTTGAATTTGGGTTTGCGGTTGTACATGTTTATCCAGTTTTGTTTTCCAACCAACTAAAATTGTTCAGTTGTATACTTGTATTGCTCTGTTTTGACCATTTCTATTCTAATTAAACCAATCGGCTTGATATTTTTGTGTTGTTTTCTTGATTTTTCACCAGATATCTTAAAATTCTGATGCCCAGATTCTTATGATTCTTGAATTTTGATTAAAAATCCTGAATTTTCCCTTTTCTCGTGTTGTCTATGGTTCCCCAAATCCCAACGTGAGGCCAGAAATGAAATGGAGCACCAATTGAGAGAAACAGCTTGGGATGATGAAGACGTATATGGAATGAAGGACATCATGTACTTCCCCTTTCTAGTCGGCATGGCAGTAGTCTCAAAGTGGTCCTCATCCTCGGCTATATGCCATCTGAAGGCCTACATCCTGATCGGCCTTCTCGAGGCCTTCCTCATGTATGGCGTTCCTCTGTTGATATCCTTGGGTTTTTCATGTGCTCGGGTGAGGACACAACTTTGCACTTTTCGGGGGATGGCTTCCGTACTCTGGAGAGCATGTGTGTAGCTCTCGCCCTGGTTGTGTTAAATGCATTTCCTGCCTACAATAGCTATATGCTATCATTTTGAGATGGTGGAGATACAACAAATTGAGAAACAGTCTGTACCAACACTTGTTCTACTAGTTAGTTCGTAGACTGTCTCGTGTCTTTCGGATTTGATTGTGTCTAGTAATGGTCTGAAACATTCTGGGTTTGTGTTTAAGCTAGCTTCTTGTTTTTCTATGTTGGCTTTTGATGATATTTTGAGTGGTGGGTTTTGTGAAAGTAGCAATTTTGTTCCTTTACAGCTGAGTTGCACTTGATAATGATGTGATCGAGAATTTTTTTTGAGAGCATGTGATTAAGAATTTTGTAGTAAATATTTTACGAACACGTAACTATCTTTATAAATTTTCATGCGTCATCATGATGTAATATAAACGAAAACTAAAGGATAAGAATTAATAGTTTACGATATTATAAAATCTTAGAGTCATGTATAAGACATGACGGACAAATATCGAAAACATAGATAGTATCTCTTTATTTTGTAGGAAATTCATAACAATATATATATATATATTTGAAATTTTGCTACATATAATATATATCAACGACGAATACATATATATTAAACTATTGATCGTATCAGACAAGATAGTAACGTTACAGACTCGTAGTAACATTACAACTTAGTGGGAATAACAATTCTTACGGCCAGCATTGAATGAACATAGCTTGTGTATCGCTTAACAACCAGATCGGACCAGAAAATACACCAAGACGCACATAACCCAAGACAAACAGATGTAAATAACACAAACAACTTAACTAATAACATTATTATCTCCACTTATATTTGATCTCGCGAAGATAAAAGAAACAACTTCTTTGACCACTGGATTAGCGTGACAGCTAATAATAATCAAGTACATGTGAAAAAGTTACTGTAACTTTACGGTTCGTGAAGATTTACAATAACATTTTGTATTTTTGAGTAAATTTTTCCACAACTTAAACATACAAGTTGGACTTAATAAAAGCCCAAGGCTTCTCTTGCCTCTATGGACTATTAAGTTGTGTCATATTGGGGATATCAAAAGAAAGCTAAAGCCCAAAACTCAGCCCACCCAAACCTCCACTGTTCATCTACACGCCTATTCACAAACATCATCTAATTTCGTCCAATCTCTACCGTGAATATGATCAATCTATCTCAACCGCTAGATCGTACCCTCTTAAACACTTCCTGACCGTCCATATTGCATATCATTGTCCGCGAGATCAGGACATTGCCAATAGCAGATTCTCTTCTCTCTCACCAGTCTGGTTTGGTCGATCTTCTAACTCTGCGTCGCATCGAAGCTCTCTGCAACGGTTCAGTTCTGCTATGGTACGCAACCTAGCCCTCCCTCTCTCTTTCTCCTGCTACATTTCGTTTTCTGTTTCTCATTTCCTTTACAGCCATTAGGGGTTTAGGCTGTTTCTAATTCGTTCCCATTTTCATTTCTCAAAACGTGAAGGTTCATCTGATTGAGTCTATGGGGTGGGGTTACTGAAATTTGGAGTTTGTTATAGATCCGCCGTTTGCCGAGAAAATGCTGGAAATTGAAGAAAAATTAATCCATTGTTATCATCGTTGTCTCCTTTATATGCGTTGTAACGAGCTTCGTTTTGGGTTGCATGATGTGAGAAATTCCCCATAGCAAGATGGGATTGTGTATTAGGCTATATAAATGAGTTCTCAAATGATGAAAAATTGGTGGGATCTTATTGATATAACTTCCCCAAATTATTAGCAGTTGAACGAAGAGCTGCAGTGTAGGGGCAATCCTATACATGAAACTAAATTAGGCTATTAGGTTATGGGCATTTTTTTGTTGATTCCACAAGCTTAAGCTAATTCACTTTTATCCGTTTGTTTACCTCGCACTATATCTAGGCTATTCAGCCTGTAATACCTACCATCTGCCAGGATTGCTATGTGTATTCCTGCTAGTGAGTGATACAGTATAAAAGATGAACCTATGTAGGGGTAGAGATGCAGATTAGTTTTTCTACCAGATATATCGATTCCATTCGAAAGTCATAGAGTGATCAACCGATATTCTCGGCCATTCAAAGTAGATGCTATGAAAGAAAGATTGTAACTACTTTGGCAAACCTGGCTTTCACCTTGCAATTTCCCTCTTCTCGCTGCTAGCTATCTTCACCTTTTCTTACATTTCCATTGATTCGGTGCTTAGAAATTTTATGATTATTATGATAGAGATTCATATTTGTCTTCAACAGTTGTAGGAATATGTAAATCAGTGAAATAGTGAATCTAATGCGACTCGGTGATGTTCCAACTAGCCATTATGGTTTATAAGCATTTATTATTTTCTTCGGTTATTGGAACTAGTTGATAAATTATGCTTGGCATTCTGGTGGTATGTCTGGCTGTCTTCACCACTGTTCTAGCATATCGGCATCCAAAGATTCTATCTAGTTCTGTTTTCCCAGCAACTAAAATTGATCGGTTGTATTTTGATATGCCATAGTGAACCTGTGAATTTATTTATTCTAACCTCAAGGCTCTCTCATGGTAACTTTTATGCCTACTTAATAGGCACCCTTCAGGGGAGTTTTTTCTCTGCAAAGGATAGCTGCAGCTCAGCGTCACAGTGAGAAATGGGGCCTAGGCTTCAGATCCTTCAGCACTCAAGGTGCACAGCCTGCACCACCCCCTCCACCTCCAGAGAAAACCCATTTTGGTGGCCTGAAAGATGAAGACCGGATTTTCACCAACTTATATGGGTTGCATGACCCTTTTCTTAAAGGTGCCATGAAAAGGGGTGACTGGTACCGAACCAAGGGTATAGTAAT
>JAYMSW010000534.1:0-21745 GCA_036897725.1 Erodium texanum | reverse complement strand
ACTGTACTGTATAACATACTCTCAATTTAATGTTAAAAATATTTTTATTATCAGAATGAGAATAGATAGTAGATATACATCATGGTTAGTCTAGTGGTTAATGAAATTGTTTTCTTTTTTAATTATTTCAGTTTGAATTTTGGTAGAGACAATAAAGTATCAGTTGCGTCTTATTTAGATGTGTATTTATTACGTTGTTGGTATATGTTTATTCATTCTCTCGTTTTGAATAGTGAGGTTAAAACTTTTGCTGGTTTTTGCAGTGGGGTTCGGGGTTTTATTTTTTCTTTTTTGCTTCACATTTGAAGCCGCCATTGATTCGATACTGTGCTGCTGTTTATGTTGGATACTTAACCAGTCAAACAAGAAGATTAACATTAAGTTGAGAAACCCTTTGGTTAATGAGTTGCCTTTTTCTTGGGCCAGTTCAGTTTGGAAGCTCAAAATGAAACAACATGATGGCCCAAAACACAAAATGACAGTGGCCGAAATGATGTAAATTTATTTACCCTTTTAACAGAATAAAGAACACACATAAAACTAAGGGTAAGGGCAAGGCTAACGCGGCCCTTTTATCGGCGCTAGCCCGGCTTTAACGAGATAGCAATGCTACTATCTCGTCAGTAGCCATGGTTGGTTTTGTTGTCGAGCTAAATTTAGAGCTATCTTTATCGACAGTACCGAGCTCGTGCCGACCAATGAAAAGCTTGCGAGACACGGACGATGTGATGTCTCGAGACACACATCGGCATAGGGATGCTCCCCGACGGAAACAGTGATGTATTTTATTTTTATTTTTTCTAAGAAAATGTATTTTTTTTATAATAAAATGTATTTATTTTTTAAATAAAAAATTATTTAAAAATTACTAGTAATATCGTTATCCTTCTTTATAACCGACATCGGTGCAAGTGACAACCCCTAACACCACATTTGCCAACGTGACAACATCATCACCGGAGCTAAATCCGTAACGCATTAGCGTAACTCTAAGGTGCTACTGGGGACCATAATCAGTGGTATAAGTGAAATATTTGATTCATCAAACTATAAAGTACATTTCTGATGTCTATATATTAATGTTCATGAAAAGATTGAACACACATGATATAATAACTCATTTGATCACTTTTAACTTTATATCAAACTCTATAATTTCATGACTTTAAATTAGTATCAAATTTTACGACAAGATAACACATAAAACACCTGTCCAATGTTATTGTTGAAGCGTCATGTCATGTCATGTCACCATTCCAACTACTATTAACAAAAATGCACAAAGCAGACCAAATTATCCCATACTGAATATTTAGCAACTTTGTTGCATCTTTCCCTGGTACAGTAGGTTAATTTCCATTCCGAAATAGGAAAATATATTCCCCAATCTTCTCTCAATATCTAAAGTTGAATTGTCCATATAATTCGCAACAGAAAAAGTTGATGTTCGGTGTCTCATGGTTGAGCAACGTGCCGTGAATTTGATTATCGACTTATATTCTGTATGCGATAAGATAACAACAATATGAACTATTTTATATTAATATATATGCTTGTAAGCAATGCTCGTAGTTATCAAATAACATGGTACTCAAGTTACAAACCATAATGATCACATTGTCTTATGTTGTGTAATAATATATGTGAGAAATTATATATGAATGAAGATCAAACAAAAACACACCGATTTATGTAGTTTATTAATACAGCGTTGACTATGTCTATTAACAAAGGAGACAAAAAAATTTATTACTAATTTCATTATTGTAAAAAGACATACTAAATACAAAATCATCATAAAAGACAACCAGTCAACAAAGATCGATCAATATTGACCGGTCAAAAGTAATTAATAAAATTTTAAAAAATAATAATAAAATTAAAAAAAGAAACCCTAAAAATTTTACCAATAAAAGGTCTCCTTGTCGCTGGTTTGGCCACACTGAGCCACCAGCGACGAGTACACCTTTCCAAACACTCTCTCCTTATCACCAAAAATATCGGCAAATCAAGCTGGATTCTCGTGGTCCATGGAGGAGGAAACTTGCCTCTGCAACGCGTGGATGTCATGTGCAACAATGGACGGCTGGAACTATTGCCACCACGTCTTCCTCAGGTTCGTAGAACTGACGCCAGCAGAGTGGACTGGGCCGGAACGGACCGAGAAGCAGTGCAAGGATCACTGGCTTTGGTGGAAAGCACCACTTGTACGGTAAGAACGGACATACCGTCATGTCCAGGGTGCTCCAAGCATGGAACAACTTACCGAGGACGAGCTAGTGGAGCTCGCGAACGTCGAGTACTGACGCCGTCACAACGACCGGCATTTCACAAAACATTGGTGGTGGTTCCTCGTCTGGCTTAATATCACTTGGGTTCACCGCTACATGTAAGCTGGTGACTTCATCGTCGGGTTTTTTTTCCAGTTCTCCGTAGTTTTTGCTTTTTTTTTTAATTATGCCCATTATGTTTTTGTTTATTCGTGTCTTTGTCTTATTTTTTTTGTTCCAGATGTATTTATGGTTTTTTAAATGTATTTTATTTTATGTTTAAATAATATATAAAAATTTTAAAAAATAGTTTTTTATTTGTAGCACTAACGCCTTAGCTTTGTTTTAGACCAAGGCCCGTGTCGGAACTGACAACCAGAACCTCACTGTCTTCCATGGCGAGGCTATCCCCGAGGTACCGTTGATGTTACCCTTACTTGTGAGCCTAATTAAGACACTTATGCACTGATTTTTGTGGATTAGAAAAGTTACAAAACTTGTGAGATTACCACAAGTTATTATGTAGATCGTATTCGACTAACAGTCAGAACAAAATCATCACATAAACCATGTTAGATAAGTATATTTATACTCTTTAGATACCCTAAACCATGTTAGATAAGTAAGAATAGTTCAAACATATTCAAGACATATTTAACGTGTGAAGTTGTACATGTATGTATATGGCACTATCGTTGTATTGCTTTTGCATAGTATTGGTGACCATAGCAGTAACCTAGAGAGATGATAAGAAGTTTGAAACTAAGTTGGGTACATGAGGGGTCAGATAGCAATAACCCATGAAAATTACCAGCAAGGACCTGCAAGTTTTCAGGAGTCATACACGTATCCGACAATGTTTCTCCCGACATGCAATCAATCGAGAACATGAAATTACCAGTAACTTTTGACAGATTAAAACGTACGTACGTAGTGGATAGTAGTACAAGCTGAGGTAGTGGTGGCAACACCTGCACTAATGTTGCTGTTGAAGCATCATGTCATATCAAATACAAGTTGCGCAACCTCAACTTTTTTTTCTCTTTTCATTTCTATATATTTACTGTTTTAATTACTTCCAGTCATATTCAAATCATCATATAATTAAATAGTCATTTGGGTTTTTTTTTAACCTGATAGTAAATAATAATTCAAGTCATGACAATAATATTAATCTTAATCCTAAATGAATATCACATGCCAAGAACCCAAGTCTGAAACAGCGCAAAGTAGAATACTAATGGAAGACAAGCCAAACTGGGAACAAAGGGAAGGCATATATGGATGAGAACTTGGATGGCACTACATATAATCTTACCTCTAAGTTCAAAAAGTTGATCAAAGAATCTTGAAAAATCTTATCACCAATTGGCAACTATTTTCATGAATTAGTTAGCAAGTCCTAATTACATGATAGAATACGATAAAGATGGGCTAAACCCTAAGTAGGATACAAAACATACCTACCTAGGAGAGAGAGGCCCCACTTGAACCCCCACTCACTCAGCCATGTTACACTATAATTTCAATATACCATTGTCTACAATATATATATATATTCAGCCTGATCAAGGATTCAATATACAATGCTCTCGTATTTTATCGTAAGCAAGATTCTAAGTTCAAACTTAATATACATGACTAATGAGAAGAACATAACTAAGGTTTTGCGGGAGTGCATGATTTGAAAGAGGAAGAATGGACCGCCCATCCAATGAGTTTCAGATATAAAGAACATTGTTAGAATGAGCCCACGGGTTCTATAATCATGCACTATTCTATATTGATTTCACCTTATTGCATCCAAATAGGAAGAAGACTATATAGGCGAAGTCATTAATTAATGAAGTGAGGCACACTAATTAATTTGGAGGGGAAAAAGTGTATATAGCTTCAGTGATAAAAAAAAAAAAAAAAAAAAAAAGCAAACCCTAAACCCTAACCCACATGGGTTGATTCCAACCATACCCCTTAAAAATGAGCACCTGACATGACATGGTGTAACCATAAATGCAGCATATTGGGGAAAGTACTGAAAACTTCCCACACATTTTAGACATGATGATGTAAAAATTATTGGTATATGTTTGATAAAATTAATCTGTGAGAAGCAAGTATATACACTGTTCAATTTACTCTAAATCATATGATGTGTATTGAGAAAGTACATCTAGAATACAATTATAAGCTTATCATTGAAAATTTCAAATTTAGTGTCACCAAGCTTCCCACAATTGTCACCTAAGAGAATTCATTTGTCCAAGTCAATATACAATCTTAGTTCAATGACAAACAGTGAAGTACTAAACTCTGGAAAGGTCATGTTTCAGTTGGAAGAGAAAGGAATGGTGGTTGAACTGTAATTACTCGAAATAGGAAGGATAGCACATGGCTGGTGAGAAGCTATGATTATGAAACTATCGATAATATTATAGAACAAAGCTTTAAATACATGTATTATCTGTTTTTTCTTTCCAAAAAACCAAACAGAAACTTACATTTTGTGAGTGAATAAGTTGCCACAACAGTAATACACAAAGGAAAAAAAAAGGAATTAGTAAAACATAAACATCTCTATCAATCTTTTCTAAGAATACTTGTTATCTTGCCTAACTTTTATCTAAATAACTTTACCAATTCGGATAAGTCAATCATGAAGTGGGCGGTGAAAAAGATGAGTCATTTTGCCTACCTATGAATGCCTCCTAAACCTAGGATGCCTCAACTCCAAAACAAACCAGTCTCCATCAAAGATAGAATTGGCTATAGATTCATGTAACCATTTCCACAAATTGTAAACAACACTTACCAGGTGCTTATAGCAACGAGAAACCACAAAATTCTTCTGAGAATTGAATCGATTCATATTTTGAGCCTATTTAGAACGAATTTTTCGGAGAAAAAGATTCTTTGGCTCCTTGCTTAGAGTCGATTCTCAGCGTCAGTGGAACTATAACTACCACTCACTCTTCGACACATGACTAATCCTTTCTCTATTATGTATCAAAACCCACACACTCTAACGTAGCTAACAAAAACACAACACTACATTTTTTTTGTTATATCGGAGAATCTAAACGTATATCACATTTCCAAACATGGCTAATCCTTGACAAATTCAAAACACGAGGTTTGAAAACTTCATGAGACACAACATCGTTGTCCTACAAGGAGGAGACTCCACACACATACACATCTAAGCCTTAGTCAAAGGTTCAAAATTCGCCGAGGTTCAGAGGAAGAAGCTGTCTAAATATTGCAACTAGCTTGAGATAGAGACCATCACCTTTAATTGCACGGTCATGGTTTGGTGGTTGACTTGAATGGGAAGAAAGAAGCAATTTAAATGCTCCTTCAGTCCCACCACAAAAACATATTAAAGGACTAATGAATTTGCTGATGCTAGTGCCTAGTGGTGGTGGTGGTGGGTCAAATTGGCCATGCCCCATATTGCATGATCTGGACAAAACTTGTCTATCAAATTTGTATTACACAAAAAAGGAAACATTTCTCAACTAATATCTCTACCTTCTTTTTATGGAATCAACTAAATGCACCTCGACTCCTCTCAAAGGAAAAAAAAAACTCAATAATGCATTACAAAATGCATTCATGCCTCATTACTCTGCAAAATAGTTCTGCAGAGACCCAGTTCCTGTTCATAAACTTCCTCTTAATCTGATTTCATTTTCCTTCTCTAACCTAACCTTTTTCATTTGTTTTCTGTATAAATATTATACTCATTTCGCTTTCTCATCCCAGCTCTTTACCCCATATCTAAGATGGCAACTGTACCTGAATTCGAAGCTGATCAATTTCAGCAGAGTCTGTGTTCTCAGCCAAGTCTGCAATCAGTTCCTTCGCTTGCTTCAAAATCCAGCAGCAATCTTTACAACATCAACCACCACTGCCTCATCACTCTGAAAGGTCACAATTCCTACATCTCCTCTCTTACCCTTTCTGGAAAATTCCTATACACCGGCTCTTATGATAACGAAATCCGATCATGGAAGACCAACCCTTTGAAGCCTGAGCTAGACTATGACAAGAACGTAGCTGACAATGTTTTGGCAGTTGGTAAGGGTGCTGTTAAGTCTATAGTTGTGTTAGCTGATAAACTCTTCACTGCTCACCAAGATCACAAAATCAGAGTATGGAGGATCAGCGACAAGGAAAATGAGCATCAGAAGTGTACCCACTTAGCCACGCTGCCAACACTTGGCGACCGTGCAGCCAAACTTCTGTTGCCCAAGAACCACGTTCAAGTTCGGCGCCACAAGAAGTCCACCTGGGTCCATCATGTTGACACTGTGTCTGCCCTTGCCCTCTCGAGCGACCAGTCCCTGCTGTACTCTGCTTCATGGGACAGGACATTCAAAATTTGGAGGACATCAGACTTCAAATGCTTGGAATCAGTAACAAATGCACATGATGATGCCATAAATGCCTTGGCACTATCAGACGATGGGCACGTTTACACAGGATCAGCAGACAAGAAGATCAAGAAATGGAAGAAGAATCCAGGAGAGAAGCAGCATTCTCTTGTTGCTACACTAGAGAAACACAAATCTGGGGTCAACGCATTGGCACTGAGCACAAACGGGTCAATTCTGTATTCAGGCGCCTGTGACAGGTCTATAGTGGTCTGGGAGGAGGATGAGGATGGTGACATGATGGTTATGGGGGCTCTCCGGGGGCACACCAAGTCCATACTGTGTTTGGCCATTGTGTCGGATATGTTGTGTAGTGGCTCTGCAGATCAAACAGTTAGGATTTGGAGGGCTGCTCAGAGAAATTATTCTTGCTTGGCAGTCTTGGAAGGACACAGTGGTCCAGTCAAGTGCTTGACAGCACAGGTTCATCATCCTAACTCATCCTATGCTTCTTATCTTGTTTACAGTGGAAGTTTGGACTGTGACATCAAGGTATGGCAGATTTCTGCTTCTCTTATGTAGACCACTAAGGTTGCGGTTATGTACATAGTGTGAGAAGATTTGAGTATGCTCATTTCACTTTTCCGTTTACCCTATCCTCAGTACTCCCTTAGTATTATTATCTTGGGATAAGGCTTGCATGCTGGAGGTTTGTGGGTATTAGATAGATATATCAGCTACAAGTGGCTCAGTTTTTACTGGTTTCTTGGAGAGCAAAGGCAAAACTTTATTACTTCACTATCTGTTCTTTCCAAGAAAATATCTTACAGTGCATTTATAAATTTTCATGTTCAAAGATATTGGAAGGTTCTTCTAGCAGGGGTACATTACAAGTAAACTAATGCAAATTGGGATTCTTTACCTATGAGAAGTCCAAAGAATAGATTGGGGGCCACAAAAAGGTCATAGAATTATAATTTAGTAGATATTAATGTAAAGTGAGACTCACACTTGCCTTCTATTTTCTAGAACTGGGCACATTCCTGACAATTATCCTTCCATCCAAATCAGAGTTCTCAGATCATACCTATATTCTGTAACCAACTTGATCTTTGAATAATAATAGCCAAAATTAAAATATAGAAAGCAGCTTTACCCAGAAGCAATCGGCTTTCAAATTATGCAACCAAAGTTCGTAACAGAAAAGCAAGTAATTGTTTATTACTACATTAGATTAAATACTCCATGATTTGTTTGATACTTATTTCAGTCAAATTCACTAAACAGTGATTTGTTTGGATGAGTTGTCCATATATATAATTGGTAACTTCCTTAGAAGAGAACATAACAGATGGAGGAGGAAGTATGTGCCTTGTTAAGGATTAAGACTGAAAGACCAATCACAGCCTATAAACTCTATTCCAGACTTGATCAAAGCATAAATAAGAATGCAGAGTTCTTACATGGATCCAATCAAGTAAACTCAGCTTCCGTTTAAGTATGGGTAGAAACTAGGGTAAAATTCTTTGACAAAACTCGATTGAGTTCCGATATTAACGAGACTGAATTAAGTTGAGCCTAAGTGGTGCCACAGCCCAATTGCACCCTTGAGGCCAAGGGTGAGTTTAGTACAAATAGGAATGTGTTCCTTACTTCCTTTTAGAAAACTACCTAAGGATACAAAAATGTTTTATAAAATGGGAAAAAAACAAAAGGTGACCAATCCTGACCAAGAACTAAATGAATGAATTAGGTATAGAAAAGGACCTAATACTAGCAGCAAGAATTATGTCTCTTTACATTTATTTGTTAATTGATCATATGAAACTAAAAGGTAAGCCTTATCTCATATGTCATAGAGATCATATCTACCCTATTGGAATTTTTTGCTTTAATAATGCGTTATTATTGCTTTGATCTTTAACTAATCAGATGTGCAGAAATTAGGTAAGAGTCAATTTTCTCACGTCATGGGTACTCTAAAAAATATATAAGGAGAAAGAGTTTAGATATTTACCTTATGGGCTTATGCCAGTTCAAAAGATGAAAGAAAAAAAAAATGACCCAACAAAAGGGAGAAGTGTTCATCATTTGGTTTGACATCCAAGGAAAAGTTTACTCCTAACTTCTTGTTGCGAAACCATGTCTTGGGCACATACAAGAACATCAACAGTATAGTGGATTGTAGAATCTACATCCATTTTGTTTAAATTTTCATTTTGCAAATCCTTTTCTAACAAACACAAAGCAAAGCAGAACCATCCTAGGTAGAGTCCAGAAAATTTGGTCATCAAGACATTAAACATCCACCACTTACAAAAGCTGAAGAGGTACCAACTTACTTTCTCACTGCAGATAATTTGCACATCCTGCAACTAGCCTTTGCTTCCACACAAACTAATTGAAGTATAGATTTATACATATGACATTGCAAAAATAGAAATGGTGACCTTAGTGGATCAAAAGTAGACTTTGTTATTCAGAGTGCTATCTTTTGTTCCCAACAGTTTAAAGTGATACTTATGGATACAAAGTTATAAAAAAAAAAAGAGGGAAAGAATCGGGACAGAATACAATAAATAGAAAGGGCAGCTTAAATATCTACAATGGCATTTTGGCTGGTGTACCTGGATCACGAGGATACTTCTTTGGTGTGGGACGATCTTTAAGACATACAATTGCACTTCGCCTTCCAAAAGGATTGTGTGATTCAACTGGATGACATAAAGACGTAATGTTACACCAAAGATAATCTCAATAAGTAAACATGAACACTACTAATACTGCAAGGTCAACTTTATGTTTGAGAGCTTCATAAATAACAAACAACTGTAGCTTTCCAGCTAGGGAACCTTAATTAATTAACTTCTGTTGTTAGTGACAACAAAAATAGAGAGCAGGTACGCTCCCATTTTAATAACAACAAATTGTTATGAGAGAGCCCAGAATATGCCAAACTCTACTGGAAGGCTGGGGGTAAAGGGGACCAGGCATATAGTAGCAACCCATAGAATCTTATAATACATGCTGCTTACTGTTCAAAATAAGAAAATCAGTTGTAACCTATAATGATACTTAAGATAACTTCTATATTACTATTTAGCCATTGGCGTCAAGCTCAAACTGCCTTCTTTCATGCTGGCTCATTGGGGAGACAGCAAAATAGGATGTATTTTTTTACTGGTAGAATAGCATAATTAAGGACAGCGGGGGCAGGAGGAGGGTTGTGGGGGCAATTGGCTCCATTAAAAAAATATCTTTCTTAAATTTGATTTATTTCACCCATTTTAAAGTTCACCCCTACTAGATTTTGAAATTGTCCTTATTAACTAATTTGACCATTTTACATAGTTTTGTTGAGGATTTTATGGGTTTTTCATAAGCAAGGTGCTTAATTTCTTTCCCTAATAGGAGATATCATGCAAAACTATTCATTCGAACATGCCACAGTTTGTTCTGTCTGTCTTCAGTTCCGCCAACAGACCCACAATTTAGTTGCTCACGTGAAGACACAATGGTCTCACCTGTGATCATGCGTTAATGTATAAAAGTATAATTGGACCCTTAACTACAACTCAAGCTTTGGTTGAATTGGTACTTTAAGAATATAAAACAAGCAATTAAACCACTGAATATAATAAATAACAAATATATGTGCAGAGACAGAAAGTAAAATATACCAGGGCAGAGTTTGAATGTTGAAGCGCCCATCAACTGAATTGCTTTTTCTGCATTCCTAACTTCCTCCTATACAAATTCAGGACAAAGAAGAAATACAAAGGAACTCATCAGTTTAATAGAGAAAGGTATTCAGTATGTGGAAGGTTGAAGGATTTTGAAGATCACGAGGTTCACACAAACATCAAGACATGATATACACTCTTTAATATGGATCAAGTTTAACTTCAATTACAACAACAACAAAAAAGAGCATTGTATGGTATTTAATTTAAGACGAAAAATGCAGTCAGCTGAATACAGTGGTTCATGATTGATCCTGATTTGGCTACTCATACATAAACAAATATTAGTTTGAAGAAGCTACATGCATGTAGCTCCCTATAATGGCATTTGGGATTAATGAGACCCATATTATTTTGTTTGTATTTCCTGATTGTTGAAAGAAGGTTCTATTCTCGCTCATTACTTTGGAGCTTTCATCTAATTAGAGTCATATGATAACCATTTACCAGAACAAAAGGGGATGCAATTCCAGCATTCTATACATGAACATTGTTGTTTTTGCTTTGTTTTGACTTGATTTTACATCCTTGCATCTGTATAACTTTTATTCAAGTTTTTTGTTTATCAAAGCTCATTAATTTAAGTAAATGTACCAATACCCACAAGACCCCTACCTATGTTCCCAGCTCAACATCATTTGAGAGAACTAGTCCTTGGAAAAAAAAAATTAACAATGACATCCTAAAAACAAAACCTCTGGTTTAAAAAATATGGAGAAGAGATGTACAATTGTAAACACGTTAATTCATGGGTTCTCATATGTCCAGAGCCAACTTAATGAGAATAGCATATAACTATAACCATGTGCTCAAGTAATTGGTTCACATTTAACTCTTTTTTCCTATTTGTATTCGATATTTTATACTTCAACATTAATAAATAATATCAGTATGTCCATTCATTACCAGCAGGTATTGACATGGATATCCTAATGGTAATAAATGGTTGTAGTTGAAATTCATACCTGAGGATCATGGCCCTTTGCAGCAACAAACAGTCCACCAACACGCACTAGAGGGAGGCAGTACTCAGCTGAATCGTGTCAAAAAACATCAAACAAGAATCACTTAGAACTCATAGGGACACGCAAAGAACCGAGAGATGAGTGTGTGTCAATACCAAGAATCCTCATATCTGCCACTGCCCTTGCAATTGCTACATCAAATTGTTCTCTGTATAATATATCTTGCCCAAAGTTCTGTCCTACAACAAGGTCCAACACATTTATCATATGACTCGTATTCATTGGAAATTTGGAATACAGTTGATTGTATTTCCAGAAAGAATAAAATAATATAGATCGCACCTGGAAGAAACGGTAAACATGCTAAGATTCATGATGAGAGTGAATATGATTCTAAGTTTACGATAACACGATTAGGGATCTTTAATATTATACACTGTCACTATCAATTCATGACTGCAGCATCTATATATTCACGTGATTAAAGGACCAAAGCAATGTGTTTGTGTACAAAAGTAAAAACAATTTCAGGTTCATCAAGAACTAAGGACATGGACCAGACCTCGCATTTGGTATAGCATAAAGGCGTAATTCACAAGGTAAATGAGATTGCCATTTCATTGCATCCAATCCAAGGAACAACGGTATCAAGTATAAAAGAATATGCTTACATTCCACCTCAAACATGGGGTTCTACTTGTTGTTTTCAAAAATGAGAATAAAAATGCATAATTGAATTGCAAAATAAGATGTGGATAGAAGATAATTTAATCAATCTATTGGCATTGCCTTGGATTAAAACAAATTTACCACCTAAAAGCCATGATTTCAGCCACATAGTGGCATGCGAAATTCCTACAAACTGAATTCTAGAGCTGCTAGGTGATCAAGCCTTCTTATTCAATCAATGGTAGCATCTATTGCCACCTAAGAATTCACTTCTCTCTTGCTAGATACTAACCAAACAACCTACTGCTCAGTACCAACTGTCTGTCCTAACACATTTTTCAAATAAACTTTTGACATAACCAGTTTTCCCCTTCATGAATCCCAACAATCTCATCTAGGCCAGAAAATCTCAACAATGTATTTACTTTTTAGCCACATGTCCTATAGAGAAGCTCTTTCTGGACCCAGTCTAGTTCCTAACTTATCACTGACCTTTTACGATGGAAGAAAATGACTTTAATTCGTACATTTTCCCCTTAATAATAGCAAAATTGGGTAATTGAAACCTTCAAATTTCATCAGCAGTACTGCCTATACTCAGGTAAATTGAATACCCACCTGGTGAAATTCAGGGCAAACACAAGCAAGTGAAAGAGCAAAAGTATTGATCAGAAACACCATCATCAGCTAAAATTGTAAAAGCACACAAGAGGAGGGGGGAGATGAGAAGTGGCACCTCTGCTCTCCCTCGTACAACTTGAACATTAGACACACCAGAAGCACCAATTGCATGCTCCAAGAAAACACAACGCTTATTCAAGGACTCCAAAAGAGTCACTTTCCAACCTACCCATCAAACAACAACAGCCATAAGAAAGATAGAAGCCATGAATGCATTTGAATTCATCAAAAGCCAACACATTTTTAGCTTCAATTCACCTGGACAAGCAATAGCCAAAATCAATCCGGGAAGGCCCGCTCCAGTCCCAACATCAACCATACTAATTTCATCGCAGGATTTGCCACAATGCGAAGCGTAAGAGTCCCGTATAGGCGGTATAAGAGCAAGCGAGTCCTCGACGTGCCTCTCCATCACTTCGTCTCTCTCTTTCACAGCCGTGAGATTCATTTTCTGCAGCAACCCCAAGAAAAAAACATATATACGTATACACACAGCTTAATTTTATCGGAACCAAACACAAAAAGAGAAACAGACCTTGTTCCAGTCAAGAAGAGCATCGACGTAGAGATGAATCTGCTCCTTTTGGTGGGAATCTAGGGTTTCGAAGCAGGAAGCTTTGATTCTGGTCGAGGAGATGCATCTCGCTTTGGTTTTGCGAGGATGGAAGGTATTGGAGTTGGTGACCGCAAGGTGTTTGACGAAAGTCCCCAAAGAGAATGGAAGCTGTACACTGCAGAATTTGGTACGGGACACTAACATTAACATATTGGCGCCTCTCATTATCTTCGCGTTTCTATTCAAACACTAACCAATTATAACTTCCACATTCGGGTCACCCGTCTGGCTTAGTCGGGTTAACCCGTAAATACGTACTCAATCGTTGACTGTCTTGACGCATTAGGGTAGTTGAAAAGGTAATTCAATGTTGGGGGTAATTAAATGAAAATGAAGTAGAGTTGAATGTAATCGGATGTAATTTACTTAAAATCGTATTTAAATTTAGGGTAGTTACAATTACATACACACTTTTATTTTCCATTACACGAACTCACTACATATGATCTTTTGTGACAAAATCACTCCTCCACCTTTCATAAACCTACAAAAAAAAAAACATTTTCCATTCAATTTGGATGGAAAAGTTGAGAAAATTTTAAAAATACCAAAACTACCCCTCTAAGCCCTACAACTAAACCCTAAACATAAATCCTAATGACAACGATGGTGGCGACCGACGAAGGGTTAGGGTTAATTAGCTAGTCCAAGAAAACTTGATGGATAGTGAAAGATATTTGAAACATTTTACATATAGAAGTTGACAGCGTTAGGATTTTTTGACATAAATCGTTGTTTTTTGTGGGTTTATAAAAGGTGGAGTGATGGTTTTGTTATAAACAAAAATTGCAGCGAGTTTATATAAATAAAAGGTAAAACTGTGTATATAAATATAGTTATCTACCCATACTCAAAGGTGGAACGATGGTTCTGTCTAAAAATTAAGGTTATTTGAGGGGGGGGAATGTAAGATTTGCTCCCAACAAACATATACACGTGCATTTTAGTTTTTGATCAAAATGATCATATTAGCATTTTAGTATTCGAAATAATATCATTCTATATCTTTGTTTTTTCTATTTTTCTTTGAAGTTATGTCATATATGCTATGTAACTGAATGAACAATAATACGTATATCAATTACATTTTGCTAATTAAGTCATAAATACAACTAACAGAGTTCATAAGGAGGTAGTCATGATTTCTTATTCTTCCTCCTATATCATACGTACGTATAAAAGAAAGTACTTAATCATTGATTATGTGCAAATTTCGTAAGAGATAGAACACAGTTGATGTTGGAGTTGTTAATATTTGAGGCTGCTGCTATGTATTGAAGCTTGCACTCTCTGATTTATATCGATGGAAGATATATACAACCTTTACATACCAAAAACACGAAGAATAAAGCAACCACTGAAGATATGATTAATTGGTTACTAGGGGCTCAAGTCTTAAAGGCTTGTGTGGTAACATTTTTGATTGACAATGAAACAATAAATATTAACTTAGTTCTGTACTATATCTCGCTATAAGGTGTCTATTTACAATTAATTTAGTTCTTAACCTTTGCACTATATCTGTTTTAATCAAATGATTCATTCATATTCAATTTACTAACCTCAAAAAACGTGAGAAAACTCGCTAAATTGATAACCAACACATGCAAGTACGGTATATGATCCTTTGAACTACAATGCTCCAACCTAACCAACATTCCTTCCATTGTTAAATCACGAAACATTACTGTGTTTGCTTCTTCTTTGCATAGGTGGAGTTTTTGATAGAGTTACTATAAGAAAACATATTGGACCCTCATATTTCATTGTAGGTCAAGCTTTCCAAGGATTCTGCAGATCTATACGTTGTGACATATGCAGAAGGCACATCAACTACGATCTTACTTTCAACAGATTTTTTTTTTAGATCCTTAATTTTGTACAAGTATATATAACAATCAATAGAAATGTTCAATAGAGTATGAGAGATAAAAATAAATAATAATATTATTGATAGAATTTCTACCATACTTTATAAGATTAGAGTTTAAATGTTCAACTAATATACCAGCTTTGATACTTAGTCTCAATAGTCTAAATGAAGGCTACTAATTATTCAAAATTTCAAAATATTTATGCTCTCAAGTGGGGTTGGAGTTGGAATTGGAGAGTTATTGTTAGAGTTGGAGTCACCTAATCAAGGAAGTGAAAGAAGGAATAGTAGAGAATAAAGGGAAGGGACAGAACAGTGGGGATTTTGATGTGACAGTGTGTCCTATCAGGTATTCAAAAAATGCTTGTTCCAGAATCTTATCCCTATGCCTCAGTCAAATGATGAATTATTACTTGGAACTTGATTTTTACACAAGATTCCAACACTTTTTTTGTTGTTTTCACACAATTATTGCAAGAATTATAATGGAGCAGTGCTAAACAAAGTAACGTGCACATTTGTCTTGACTCTCTCAAAACTTACCAGAAAGAATGCTTTTTGCATAAACACAAATGCCAGAAACACAATTAGGAAAAAGATGCATAACAGTGTAAGGTATTTTATGTTTATTACTAAATAGTGGTTAGGTATGGTATGCTTGTAGTATCTCAATCTGCTCTTAACCATTGATTATATTAGGATTGTGACAAAGATTCGATATTACAATTTCTGTATTCTAACTGTAGTTAGGTATGAAGCATTCCAGTGGTAGGAGTGAAAATTATGTGCATATTTTTGTTCCTTACTAGTCAACGGTAATGTAGGAGTATATAAGGCCACCTCTCTACAATTTCTGTAATGTTGAATGAAGATTTTACCAGTCTAGTCTCTATTCTGTGAAGCCCCTCACCTATTCTCATATGTACTAGTGTTGGCAACAAAAAGGGGTAACAACGGCAACAAACTTTTCTTTTAATATCTCTTGGCTTAATCTCATGTATCGTTTAGCAAAACCATTTGGGGTCATCTTATTTGATCCATTCTATTTCTACTGTCACATGCTTTGCAAGTCTTTCATTATGAACCATGAAGTTTAGGTCTCCCCCTAGTGCTCTTGGTTTCACCTGACTAGTTTTCTACATCATTTTGAACTGGACCATTATCTCTCTGTATAGCACATGTACCCATCGTGAATGAATCCTTGAGTGAACAAGGAATAAGATAATGAAAACCTTCCAGCAAGGGGGGCTATTGTTGACATAATAATTTCAGTGAGTGTCACGAGTTATGAGTTTATTGCCCTTCGAATTATGCTGTAACATTTTTCTTGCATTTAAGTTACTTCTCAATGGATAATATGGATCGGTGAATTTCTATCTGTTCAATTATTTGTATTTTTTTGCTACCTGTATGCAGTGTAAGAAGGTGCATACACCTATGTCATCTTCACTCGATTTCTCATAGGAGTAGCTAACATGATTATTACTTTTTTTTTTGTTGAGTTTAGGAAAAGGAAGTAAAAACATCATGAATAAGCTGAAATCTCTGAATAGCGATCTAACAATATGATTCTGATACATACAATCCAGTGGCTGCAACAATCAGTACGAGTGAGTTGTAGATGGCATCACGCCTGCACAACAAGGTGTGGATGAGTAATTCTAAATTACCATGAGGAGATATTTGCAATTATCCATTATGAGGAGACTGAGATTATCTGGTGGATGTTGTAGAAGAAGCCAACAAGTTTGTGCATGGTAAGGGCTGTGTAGTGTATACTCAATGTGTATCAGTTATGAAACTAAATAAAAATGAAGCATATTTTGTCAGAAGTAATTTTTCAGAACCCTCTACAAACTCAGGTACTAGCAGTATTGCCTATTTAGTTAGTGTTAGCACTTTACAGCAAAAGCATTTCCATTGACTGGGCCTTGAGGACCAAGACTAATCTATTTTGAATCTCTACAACACAGCTGGCTTCCCCTTAAAAGTCTATAAATACACAATTTATACAGCAATAAATGGGACAGCTTTTGGAAACCAAGCTCAGAATAAGTAGCATACATATTTAGCCATGAATTGATCACTTTTTGTTTTGCGATTGTATAATATATAAACAGGACTATAGACTACATCTCAGTTCCTTCATGGTTGGCCAGATTTGTGTATCGGGGACTGGGAGCATGTCATGGGTGATGAGTAACCTAGTATAGGAAATTTAGGACACGATCTTGGTTTGGTCGGAACTTTAAGGTAAAACATGATTGCTATATATTTAGGTTTGAGATTGAACTTGTCAAAAGGGGAAGGTCTAGTGCTGGTAACTTAGAAGTAGTATGGACATGAAAAGTGTAGAGAAAGAGCATAGTATGTGTGAGACTATGATGACCGATTAAGTTGGTGGATGGGTAGCCTCCAAATAATGAGATTCACCTCCAAAGTCAAGGACTCAGGAAGCTTGTGTACCACTTTGCCTTTTGTTGTGTCCCCACAGAGGTAGGTTCATTTTCATGGGTTAATTAAGAGTTTCTGGTTTTGGTTTCGGATTGTGCTACGTAGCTCTCAACTTATCTTTCAATCCTTGGATCTGTTAAAGCAATATTTGCATCCATTTAATTGCAGTTTGATGAGTTGTAGTGGACAGGTGTTTGTGTATTTAATTATGGGGCCATTAGAGGAAAATAATCAATTGGGAAAAACACCATTAACACAACACTGTGATGTGCCTGTATACTTCACTTTCACTCCCAATCCCAAATTAAATGTCAAGTCAGATTTGCCAGCACAAATACAATGACTTGGAGCATCTTCTCAAGTCAGGCACTATATTGTCTGCACTTTCCATGCTATCTACATGCCTTTGCAACCGAGAATAAAATGTTTGTTTTGACGTATGTAAATTACTATTTGTCTCCTCAAAAGTGAATATCTAGTGTATTTTCATTTATTTGTTGCTTAAAGTAATATCAGCATTCATTCTAATTGTTTTTTACACCTCTCGATGGCTTTATTTTTTTGTAAGCTACAAATCATAGATTAATGTAGGATTATTGGCTGTACAAATTAAACATTTTCCCTCTGATTTGAATTTGCTGCATTTGGAGATCAAAATCTTTATGCCTAAATCACTACTGGAAAATCGTATTTGAGCGATGTTGTCATGTCGTCGTCATGGACATATACATCGTTCAAGTGTTTGGGCAACCAACAATTGTCATCCAAGTTAGTATCACCCAGTCTTTTACATTGTACAATGGTATCATGTGTCGCACAAGCGATACCAAGCCGTTACAAATGAACTACATCGTGGAATATCCTTTTGTGTGATGCAACACAATTACGCCGCCATAGTAGTCCACCAGGGCAATGCAAGGTATACGTCACCCAAGTGAATTATTAGGGCAATGTAGTCCTTACGTTGCCAAGGTGAGACTGTGCGACGTACCTTCCCGTCGCCATAGTAACTCACAAGGGTGGCAAAACCTTACGCTGCCCAAGTGAGATTGTGTGACACACCTTCCCATCGCTCTAGTGACTTACATGGGTGGTGGAAACCCTACGTCGCTCAGGTGAGACTGTGTGATGTACCTTTCCGTCTTCTTAGTGACTCACAAGAGTGGCGGAAACCCTACGTCGCTCATGTGAGATTGTGACGTACATTTCCGTCACTCTAGTGACTCACAAGGGTGGCGAAAACCCTATGTCGCCCAAGTGAGTTACTTAGGTGAAACAGGGGGTTTCATCGCCCAAATTAAGCGAAGTGCAAATAGAAAACATGCATATACTAATCATGATCATTTCTTATTTAAACCTAGTTATGGAACGGTACTATATCATACAGTTCAATTTATTCCAAAATACGATATTTATAAAAAAAATTAAAAAAAAACATACATGATCACATTAAATAACCTATAAAGGACAAAATGGCAGAAGGAACGCTCGAACTTCTTCTAGGATGGATGACCTAATTTTGTCCATCATCTGCATCTCTCGGGCACCCATAATGTCAGATCAGGAAGAGTCCAACCCTTTTCTGCTCTTGTGAAATTCCTTTCGTATCTTTTTCGCCCGGACACAATAATATCTGACCCTTGTTCTGTCCCTTTTCCACACTACAAAGTCACGTCTAAGGTCGCTACTGCGTCCAAGGCCCTCTTGGAAACACCAACTCTTCCAAGGGCCCACATCTTCTCCTTGTCCACATTGGACAAGGAGTCCTCGTACGCATGCACTATCTTGAGTTGTGTCCCCTTGGGTCGCCCATGCGCCTTCAGCCCTTGCTGCTTTCCTCTTTTGGAAGCTTTTTTAAGAAAGGAACGCAAGACCTGATACGTGCAAGCCCCTCCTCTCCGCGCACACACCTCGCGCATGCATCAACGCAAGTAGGAGAAGGTTGCACGCCTTAGAGTCCCTTATGGCCCAAGAGTCTTGGGCCAAAACTATGCAGCTTGAGCCAGCCTTCCATACGCAAGCCTCACAAGCAATCCTCCTTGAGTTAGGACTCCAGCCCAACTCTAGATTCGCGCGCCAATGCATGGCCAAGCCGCCCACACTTTCTACTTTCAGCTAGGGTTTACATGAGCCTTCCCCTTTGGGAAGGTTTCCTTTTTGCCTTGTCCAAACATGTTGTCCTTTGTGAGTGCCAACACATCCAAGCCTATCTCCACCTCCATAGCCGAACAACATTGATCAAGCTGTCGCTTTAGAGAGCTCCTAGTCTTCCTCCTCGATTTCCCTACAACCGATTCCACGAAACCTGATGGGTTCAGGCTAGATTCTGGCAAACTTCGATTGGGCTATTTGGGGTTTGCAAAGGACATTTAGGGTTGGGTTTTGAGGGTTAGTTGAGGTTGGGTTGGGGTTTAGAGGGTAATTTAGGTTTGATCCTATGGTTATTTAGAGTTGGATTGGGTTTTAAGGGTGATTTGAGGTTTGACTGTATTATTATTTAGGGTTCGATGAGGGTAAACTTAAGGGATAAATGTAATATCATATTGAAAATAATAATAATTAAGATTTTATATTATTTAAAAAATAAATCATACATAAAAAGATCAATTAAGATTTTCTTTAATAATATTTAGATTGAAATCATAGTTCAAATTTATTTTTAGAAATTAATATTCAATTAAAATATTGTATAAAATTTATTTATTCAAAAAAATTATAATAGTTTTAGAGTTTGAATGTGAGGTTAAGGTTAGGGTTTGACTAGATTTCAAAAATAACAGTCAATGTTATATCATGAAAATTTTATTGTTTGTAGATGGTATTATATACTTTTTACGTATTTTGGATGAGAAATTAATTGATGATATTAGTGATAGAAAATTATAGATTTTTAGTATAAATAAGTACAATTTTTAAATTTGGGTGTGACTAAATGAAATATGTCTATAGTTAACTATAGTTAAATAAAACTCTCTCTTAATAATTCACAAGGGCAACGCAAAAGAAATGTTGTGTCACCCCAATACATTTCTAGCACTGACGCGGTGAGTATATATTTATAATCTTGTATCTATTACGAGTTCTAAATTTTTTCCATGGTTTTTATTTTGTATTCATTTGTAAGTTGTTTCTAGGTACTTTTGACATTTATGTTTCAATTCGTTCTTGTTCTCTAGATGTCTAATTTTCATCATGCAAAAGAAATAAAGTGGGTCTAATGAATAAAATTGTGATATTTAAAATTGATTAGATTATATAATAACAACATTATTTTCATGGTTATAAATGTTTCTTAAATGTAATAACATGTTCTTTTTTCAAGTTCAAAAGCAACCAAACATGATGCAGTTGGAAACTGATAGTGTTAGAAGTTAGCTATGTATATATATATATGTAGCCCCATTATGCTCGCTGGCTCATGTATTATGATTAGTGTAGAATAGATTGATAGGCTTTTCATTAACTTTTTGGTACTATTACCTATAATTAAGTTGAAATAATTCTTGTACCTCAAATTAATTAAATCAATTATACTTAAGCTAATCTTTTAAATTCAAGAATTATGATTTAAATTACATATTTATTTGGCATCAAAATATATAT
Source organism: Erodium texanum (assembly GCA_036897725.1). NCBI lineage: Eukaryota > Viridiplantae > Streptophyta > Magnoliopsida > Geraniales > Geraniaceae > Erodium > Erodium texanum. The sequence goes on along the minus strand of JAYMSW010000534.1, from coordinate 498 downwards.
CCTATTAATGCTGATGAGCAACGAAACTATTTTGTCTTTCTTTATCGGTAAATAGTTCTCAAAAGCATATTAATTCTTTGAATATAAAGAAAAAATGTAACTTTAAGCTCCCAATATATAATTTTAATACAAAACCTCCCTCTCCCTCGTACAGAGTAATACATTTTAAAGTCAATCAATATTTACATTCTTGTTTTGGTGAAGTTGGAAAGACAAGTCATTGAGTAAGAATTAATGGTAATTACTGTGGCATAACTAAGAAACCGACCCACCAAAGCTCGAAACATTTAACAATCGGTGTTTCCAAGCCATGGAGAGGTAGGTGAAATGGCATGTGATGAGCCCCGAAGAGCAACATAATAACCTGACTTTGGCTTGCTTGACCACATTTATATTTAGTAAAGTTTAGCATGTGACTCAGCCAGGTAGCTCAACGTATATTGGATATTAGAAGAAGAAAAAGTTGCTAATTCCCTCCCATTTTATGTGATAATTAAA
>JAYMSW010000533.1:0-21752 GCA_036897725.1 Erodium texanum | reverse complement strand
TTAATTATCCTAACATGTTTATACGGAAAAAAAGTGTTTTAAATTTACTAATTAATGACGAATGAATGAAAAAAAAAATTAATTATGGACAAAATAAATCTAACAAAAGTGTTAAAAATATTACATGAGTGAGAGTATTTTGACAAAGTAGTAATTTAAAGTATTTATAGATATTGAAATATCATACATATAAAATTAGCCATAGCTCAATGATAAAGCTTGTTTTCTTGTCCTCCCACCCGGGTTCAAACCCAGCCTCATGCAAGTTTTCTATTTTTCCCAAAAATTATCCCCGCCAACAGGAAAAATAAAAATGAAAATCGACGTCAACAGCTACAGTAATACAACTTATTTTCCAAAATATTTTGAACAGTAACCCATTTTTGTAAATAAATCTTGAAAATGATTTTTTTTGAAAAAAAACCCAAATTCACAAGGGTAGGAATAAGAATGGATTAAAATTGCTAATAAGAAAAGAATTTATATTCTTTTAATACAAGATTTGTCTTTAAAACATGTGCTAGAATAGTTGCCAAAGTTAGAACTTAGCAATGTCACTAGCCAGCCGGTAATGACACAAGGCTGATGAGGCAAAGTTGGCAGTGCAAAACTGAGCTTCTCCAAAGTCAGTTCACAAGGAAGAGGACACCAACTAGACTACAAGAACCAGGCCACGTCTCTTTCACCATTACAATGACCAAAATAACAAAAGACTTTGCATGAACCATGAGCTGGTTCCATACAGCCAGCTAGCTACATTTCTGGTGGTTCATACAAAGCCTCACTTTGGTTTCTTCACCAAAACTGTCTCAACTAAGGCCTCAAACTCCCTATAAATCAACCTCTAATGATAGCATCGTATCCACAAACAGAATCAACAATGGCAGAGAAGGACGGAGGAGTTGTGAAGAAGGGGCATGAAGAGGGGATCGAGATGGCAGTGTCTCTTCTACAGGAATTCGGGCTCCCTCTGGGTCTTCTCCCTCTATCCAATGTGATCGAGGTAGGGTTTGTGAGAGCCACAGGCTACATGTGGATCGTACAGAAGAAGAAGGTCGAGCACCAGTTCAAGATGGTGAGCAAGCTAGTGAGCTATGACACCGAGATAACAGGCTATGTTGACAAGAAGAAGATCAAGAAGCTCAAGGGAGTGAAGGCCAAGGAGCTCATGCTCTGGCCTCCAGTCAATGAGATCACCCTTGATGACTCTACTGGGAAGATTCAGTTCAAGAGCCTTGCTGGGATCACCAAGACTTTCCCAGCTGAAGCTTTTGCTGCTGGGCAGTAACACTTTAACATACAGCTCATTACCTTATATGAGGACTGTTATCTTCTACAAGGACTTTAAGCTTTTCTAGATATGCTCTACTAGCATAGCCTTTGTTCTTGTCATTTCTACAAGAAATAAAATAAACATAAATGGTGGTTTAATCCTTCTTCTAGCTACTAGGTATCTAGGCTGTATCATATTAGACCAACTCTTTTTCTTCTACCAAACTAATGGTTTAGGAACTGAGAAATACAAACATTTCACTTCAAAGCAAGTAGTGATTACTCATTCAGAAACCTGAACCCTCTTAATCTCCAACCACAGATTTATACATATATATATATATCCACAAAACATAAATGGACACCAAGTTGCATAAACAAGACAGTTTATCACTAAAAATGGAGTTTGAACAAGTGGAAACAACAGATCCATTAATTTCCCTGAAAAGACGAATGCTCAACTCCCTACGATTAATGCCCAATTTTAAAAGGCAAGGTGAACCCATAAACATGTGCAATTAGTAGGTAAATATAACTAGCAGATTAATAATTTTTACTTGGCAGAAGATGCTTTATTCACATATGGCATTCATCGAGGCGGCACTTGTGCAGCTGAAATGCCGGAGTAATCCATGTTCCACAGTTGCACTGCATTCCTGCCCAGTGGAAAGACCCTAGTCGTGCTTTGCAGCCAAGGCACAGAAGTTTATTCCCAATATAACCTTCTTGGACTATACATGTGGTTCAAATATCAAAACAAGTTATTGTAAGTGTTTACCATAGAGCATAACTATATGATTGTGTGGTCTGAGTAATATAAGATACCTTTTTCCATCCAGTTCATAGGCTCAACAAAAATTGAGGTACACTCAATAGGTTCTTTTTCTGAGTCAGTATCAGGTCTTCTTCTGCCCCATCCACTTCCACGCTCATGGGGTACTACAGTCTCTTGTGTAGCAACAATTCTACGACACTTATTACAGCGATATAAGAGTTGAGGTTTGGAAACAGGTTCAGGTTCTGGGTCAGCGCCATTGGTTGCTTCCATCATTGCCTGCTCGTTAGACAGTACCTGAGGTTTAGGGACAATTTCAGGTCCTGGGTCAGTGCCATTGGTTGCTTCCACCATTGCCTGCTCGTTAGACAATACTTGAGGTTTGGGGAAAGTTTCAGGTTCTGGTTCACGGGCAGCTATTTCAGCTGCAGCCTTTGGAACTGTTAACAAAAACAACAGCATTAACACTGAAACAAAACCATTAATATGTACTCATAGGGAAATTGTCTATTTCAGAATCAAAACTCATATTTACACGACCACCACAGGTTGATTTGGTTCACGTATTATTCTATGATTATTTTCATCTCATATGCAAGACAGCCCACCGCCACCAACACAAATGAGATATGCAGATAATAAGTGTCAAATCAGTGATTTTAATCTTGGTAAGCAAAAACTCGTTGTACTACAGTCCTTTCACATACCCTAAACCCCAATTGCTATGCAATTGATATAAACCATATTTGCATATAGACGCCATGTCTGCACAGAACATACACTAAAATAGCTGTGAATCACACCTGGACGGCTGGACGCATAAAAGAAGGAAAAAGAAAACTCTGACAACGCACAAATTCATCACAAAATTACATATAGAGATCAAACTAATAAATTACAAAATCACAAAACTCAAACCAACATGAAAAATTATGGCATGGAATCGGAACCGAACGGCAGTGTTGTTCATGGGTACATTGTAATTTCAAGCATAGATATAAACTGAAACTAATTAAACCATACATCGTAATTGATGATTCGTCATTCCCGATTTGGTTCGCTTGCCCCGATGATCGAGTCGAACCTTGATCACCAAAAACAGACAGTGGCTTCTGTATTTATGAGAATATGAGTGCTCTGCTCAGTTGTAGGATTCTGCCGCTTTAGGTTTCGCTCTAGGCGGTGTAGAAGACGACGATCGGTGTCTGTTAATATCTCGTAGGCTTAGACTTAGGCCCGAAGAGTCCTCTGGGCTCTACTCCTTATATGGTCTTACCAGTGGGCCCAAATTAAAGCCCAAACCTTATTGTTAGACACAGTATGGACCCGAATTTTACGAATAGAACTCAAATGGCTTTAGATTAAGATCAAGTAGGTAAGAAGAACAATATATAATGTTAGAAACGAGATAACAAATTTTTTACTCTGATTTAACTTTTGTCTCTATGTCAGTGTTAGGAGTGGGCAATCGACTATTCGATCGATTATTAGTGACTTTTATAATTAAATATACCAATCTAATCAATTTTTTTTTTCATTTTACTAACCTAATCGAATTAACCAAAATTATTTCTATTCGATTATTAATCAAATTAATCGATCTTAGCTCCATGACTGAACATATATTTTATGTTCAATCACTCTACATATTATACTTCTTTTACAAAAAAAACACGTTATGAAATTAACGAGGAACCATTAATTTGTCTGGAAAAAAAAAGATACTAGTAATTAGCTTTTACTCATAAAAAAATAAAATCAATTGGGATCTTACTAGATTAGTTCCTACCATATTCAAGTTATTACAAAAAAGTTCAATCCATTTATCGTATTAAGATTAATGAGATAAAATATTTTATTATTTTTGCGTGTTCTAAATATATATAAAAATAGTAATGTTTCAGTTAATTTGGTTATTTCGATTATCTAATGGTAGTAATCGAAATCAAATATAAATTTTAAAATTAATCGAATTAACCTAATCAAATAAACCGAATAATCAGAATAATCGAATCGAATTTTTATTTCGTTTCGAGTTTGATTATAATTTCGATACGATCGATAAGTGACCGCCCCTAATTTGTATGGCCTTATCGTAATATTTTCAATTTTGTCTTAATCGGTACAAGTTGATGATATTAAACATTGCTATTTTTAGATTAATGACATCATATAATTCATATTGATGTGGGCATCAACAACTTCTATGGCTAATTTTATTATTCAATCTCATCTTCAATGGGTTGAACCTAGACGAAAACCATATTAATATTTATTTCTATTGATTGTGGAAAGTAAACGACCGATTCAAGAGTAGATGATGACAAATAAAGACGTCTTCAGTCTCTAAAAAGAAAGTCCTCAAAAAGAATAATTGGTAATAATTTAAGGAATTAATAAATAAGTGGTTTCTCAAGAAAAAAAATAAGTGGTGGTCGAATGAGAAAGCAAAAATAGTTTTTACTCTTCTTTTCTGTTTAATTAAATAGTTGGAATCTTGATGTCAATGAAGAGTTGTTAAGAGGAACCTCGCTGATGGGGCATCTACTCTCTTCTTCTTCTTCTTTTTGATAGAGGGGCATCTACTCTCTTCTTCTTCTTCTTTTTGATTTACTTATTTTTTGTCTACTAATTTGGTTTCTAACGTAATTATTAAATATACAAATCAATTCTTAGCTTAAATTTTGACAATGGTTTTCAGTACTAAAATTATAATTGCAGTAGAATTTATTATGAATTTTTAATAATTTTGATTGGTTTTCAAATAGAAGGTTTTATTTATATGTGATGTTTGTTTAAGTATAATGTTCTGCCAACTCACTTAAGTGATATTATGATCAAACAAAAAAAAATATTACCCCATAATAATACATATTTGAGATTCTCCATTTCACTAATTAGTAATTACCCATTTCCATCATGTACCATTTCACTATATCTAGAAATGTAATATAAAATAAATAATTAAAAAATGAAAACAAAAAAATTAAAACGAGTGATATTTTTTTATTTGTGGTAGTCCAACTCCAAGCCGCCCACTCTATATATATAATAAGATTCTCTTAGAATAAAGGAACTGCGTCGAGTCCAGTACTTGTGAGTAATTCTCTATAATTCTTCGTCTTCGTGCTCTCTGACCCTTTGTCTGATTCTTGCTTGAATATTCATCGAAATCGGAGCTTTCTTTTCCACAGATTGCAAACCGAAACTCTCCCCTTCTGTCTTGATCTTACCCAGAAAACAGTTTCTCAAATCTCGAAGAAAATGATCGAAATCAAGACATTGAAGAAGAAAATGTGGATGTTCTCTAACTGAGATATCCTCGTCGTCGTCCTTCTACCCTCTATCGCTCCCTTCGTCCTCTCTACGTTATGGAAGTTATGACCGTCTTCTCCACAACATTCATCGTCAAGCACCAGATTTTCCCCCTCCAAAAACTCTCCTTCTGGTTCGCCCCCACCACTCGCCCACCCGGTCTCATGTTCTGCACCTTTGGCTCGTAAATTTCTGCGCCAGTTCGTCGATTTATGGCTTCCTTATTCGCTTTAGATTCTAGTTTTGCTTATGGGTCCGATGTCTACAACTTGTTCGATCCGTTTAAGTGTGATTTTGGAGGTGTTAACGGGGTTTTGAGTGGTGGGTCGGAGCAGCCGCCACGGTCGCTGGTGCTTGATGAGGAGAAGACTGAGCTCGCGAAGGTGCGAGTCGGGAAGAGAGGAGTCTCCGAGGAGAAGGCTCTGGTTGCTTTGAAGAACCATTGCGAGGCCGAGAGGAGAAGGAGAGAGCGAATCAATGCCCATCTCACTACTCTTCGCGGTCTAGTTCCATCCACTGATAAGGTTTGCGTATGATCCACTTTTTTTTTCTATACACGATTTACTATTTATTCAGTTTTGGTATTCATTTTTATGAAAACCTGAACCAAATTTAGGAATTTGCTAATTGATGATGAGTTGAATTTTGATGGGAAAGTCTGGTTAGATTCTATTGTTCCAAGTGTTTGGTAGATGAAAATGGTCATTATGGTGTAATCTACTAGGAGAAAGCTAGTTTGGGTTGAATTAGGATGAAAGGAAGGAAATTGAAGAACTTTCTGATTTGGATTGTTACTAGGATTTAATTGCCTAAGGTTTGATGGGGGAAAGGAAGTAGAGGCAAAAGTAGACTTGCCAGCCTAATTGAGTTGACTTGTTCTGCATTGACTTTCAGATAGATAGCCAAATCAAGAACTTGGGACTCCTAATTGTGCTTACTTGCACTCCTCTATTTCATTTTTCATAAACTAATCATAAGTCGGTGATTGAAGAGATACTGGCTAAATTCAAAGAGCTGTCATACATTTTTATGATGAGATATGTGGGTTGCAGTACAAAAGAGATCGAGTGATAAGTAGTATATATTTTCCCTTTTTTTCTATATTCTTTTTTATTTGAAGCAATATTTTCTGATTTTTGCATATTGTTATTCAAGTAAGAATCACTCTCTGTGCTTTTCTTTAATGAGTGACATATGCTACCATAGTCAACTAGGTAATATGACATTTACAATATGATTATGATATAGGGTTGACAAAGAAGAGATAGTGAATACATATTTAATGGGCTTTTTATTGCACATTTATGATATCTTACTAACATAAACCCGCAATAGTAAGCAACCATAAATTACTATTGAATTGTACTTAGTTAGATGTTCAGTTTCATTTAACATGTTAGGACTAATTTTTGAGTGGCTTGGATGTTTTCTGATCTTGTTCAGGCCATTTTGGGCATCCTTACTGAGTCAAAGGCGCTAATATACTATAAGTCCGAGTTCTTAATCCAGTGAAGTTCAATCTGATTGCTGGCTTGGTAATCTTTTAGTTATTGAACTAAAAGTATACTTGTGGGACAATTGTGAACCTATATTTAACTTTAACTTCACAATCAGTTGTTAAAAGTCGGTTTGATACTCTTTTTTTGGAAAATGATTGTCTATGATAGGGATATGATGATATAAAACCTTGCCAACTGTCCTGTTATGCATCCCATGATGATGCCTTTGTTTATAGTATTACTATTTATACATACCCTACCTTACTTGATATGTGCTGGATAGCTGACCTATGTGATATTTTCTAATATTAGGTAACATTTTCAGAAATAGACATGTTGGGAAAAGAATTAAAATAAAACTTCCCACGTAGTAGTTAGATTATTATGTGCTAAGAACTCCCTTCCTTTTAAATTCATAGCAATGACTTCACTCTTTTCTGTGACATTAAACTAAATATCCATGATTGATTCATTTATGGACTTTTCCTTTCTCCTGTTTTTAAATGATCTATAGATAGTATACTTTCTTCATTCCAAAAACAAGTGTCATGAAAGGTCCACGTTCTACCCACTAAGTGGTTGTAACCAACTTATAAGAATGTATTATCCCTATTTTAGGGGATAGTTGCAAAAAAAGTACCTGAGGTATTCACTTTTTGTAAATCGTAGCTCTCTTCTTTGGTAACTGCAAAAAAATGCCCTAAACTTGCCTTTTTATTGCACTTTGTGTAATCTTGTTACAAAATGATGATTTTGCCATTGAAAAGTTAAATTAAAAAATAATAAGTAAAAAAAACAAAAAACATCTAGAATTTTCACATTCTGTAATTTTATTCCTCTTTGTACCTTCAAAGAATGTGAAAGTTTTGGATTTTTTGTTTTTTACTTATTTTTTTAAAGGGTAAAAGTCATCATTTTGAAACAAATTGACCCAAAGTGCAACAAAAAGGCAAGTTCATGGCACTTTTTTTTGCAATTAACAAAGAAGAGGGCCTCGATTTGCAAAAAATGAATACCTCAAGGTTTTTTTTTTTTTTTTTTTTTTTTTTTTTTTTTTGCAATTATCCCTAATTTATAAGCAACCACTTATTTTGGGATATCCAAATTAGGAAAATAGGAATACTTATTTTGGGACGGGCGGAGTAATCTTTTAGCCAAGTATGATAGATAGGACTGATGGATTTTTTTTTGAAAATTAATTTACTTGAACTGGCTGCTAGACCTCTGTGGTTTTGAAAATGAAACTTGTGGATGATGGGAATGCTTATAATTTGTAGATGGACAAAGCCACCTTGCTGGCTGAGGTCATAACTCAAGTCAAAGATCTGAAGAAGACAGCTGCAGAAGCCAGTAAAGGTTTTTTCATTCCTATGGATGTTGATGACATGAGAATTGAACCATTCGATTGTGGATCAGGAGATGGAGCACTGTATTTCCGGGCATCTCTCTGCTGTGATTACAGGCCCAAGCTTCTGACAGATCTTAGAGAAGCTTTTGAGGCTCTTAAACTGAAGTTGATCAAGGCTGAAGTATCAACCCTGGGAGGACGGATGAAGAATGAATTTGTTTTATCCAGCGACAGAGAAATGCTAAACGATGATGTTGTTTCTGATGCGCATCAACTTCTTGCAGCTTCTATTCATCGGTCTCTGTCTTCTGTCCTCGGTATGTCAGATGATCTTGAATACTCCCCCAGAACAACGCTCCCAAGAAAGAAGCGAAGGGTCTCTGTTGATCCCTCAAGCTCTTCTTCGCAAGAGTTTTGACTATGGAGATGTCGATGGTAAGGTTTTATGTATTATACAGTAATTGTGTATTATAGAAGTGCTTTGCAAATATACATACATATGATACAGAAAACTTGTTATGGCAAGTGAGAGGGAAACACTGCTACAGCATATGCTGAAGTACTGATGAAGATCACAGTGGCATTAGTAGCTATGGAAAGGGTTGAAAACTTTGATATTTTTCTCTGTATTGGAAACTACGAAGCAACTGTAATCCATGTCAATTACATCAAGTTGTATGCTTTATGTGTTTTTAGTTGTTGTTGTTGCTATCCACACTACCTCGACTTGTAACTGTGCGGTGTGCTGCCCAAAGTGTATCAATGCCAAATGTATTTGATGATGTGTGGTACTGTGGTGTATTATATACCAAGTGTATTAAAACAAAACGTTTTCAATAATACTTTTTTTTTTTGAAAAAATGTCTATATATTATATGGTCATTTACTATTAACGTATTCTCGTTTTTCATTTAACTGCACTAACGTATAGTGTTATTCAAAAAACACACTAACTTTTGCGAAGTTAGCAGTTCTAACGTATAGTATTTTTGTTGTTTCAAATTTTTAATCATATGAACATATAAATCAAATATGGTATGTTAGGGCATCTCCAACCCAGCTTCAAATCTACAAAATATTTGTTATATGTGATAAAATCCAACCTAATCCACTCCATTTGCATCTTCATATTCGTAGATTTGCTACAATTTCATGCCAAATATGGCGAGCTACATTTGCTTTAACTTTTAGTTGTATATTTTTAATATTAAAATAATAAAAATCAAGGAGGGATTTATAGAGTTTGGGTTAGAATTGGATACTTATTTGACACACAATCTACACCAAAATAAGTAAATATTATATCAAATTTGAGTTTTGGGTTGGAGATGCTCTTTAGATATTGAATCTGACACAGTGAGTTAATACAATTAAATGAAAAATATTAATACGTTGGTACCCTCGTTCACGGTACTTATATGGATTTTTCCCTATAACAAATGAAGAAGTTAAAAAGATAAGAAGTAACAGTCAAATAAATAATCGAAGTTTAACAAGACGTGAAGCAAAGCAGTGTTAAAGAGGAGATCGAAATTGCTAAGCATCGAGCCAGAATTCTCAGAAGAGCATAGAAAGCATCGGACATGGCCGCCGGAGAAGGAACTGGATCGGTACTGCAATTTGTTCCGATGCAGAGTGCGGTGGATGAGGGTTTCTGGCACCGACTCTCCTCTTTGAAGCTCAACAAGTTCCGTCTCGACGATTCTCCTATCCCCATCACTGGTACTCTCCCCCTCCTTCATTTCCGCCTTCAATGTTGTATGGTTTCTCTGAAAAAGAAGAGTATGGTTGAGAAGATTTAATGGTTCGTTTTTGTTAGAATTAGCTTTTTGTGTACTCTAGTGAATATCGTAGTCTTTATGTGTAATTTACGATTTGGATTTTGCCAAATTCAGTTTCCTGTTGCATGATCCCTATCATGCATATGTTAGGTTCTCGGAAAATTTTAAATATTGGGTTTATTAGGAATTTTGATTATTTTTTTGGGTCGATTTCTGATATCAACAAACGTGTATGGGTTGTTTCTGCTAACTTGGGTTGGGAGCTAGTTGAGCCTGCTCAGCTCACTTTCCTACTAACTTAAATTTTTAGCTTGGCCACTAATGTTCATGAATCTTTGATGTGTTGTTACAGGGTTCTATGCACCATGCTCACATTCTCAGGTATCAAATCATTTGACTCTTCTTGCTGAATCTCTCCTGCCAGAGCCCAGTCAGGACTCATCATCAGCCGCAGCAGCAACAATTAGCAGAGGAAATCGGAATAGATGCCCTGTTCCGGGTACCCTTTATAATACAAACACAATTGAGAGCTATAGGGTCCTTGACAAAAAGGCCTTGTTGAAATCAGAAGCAGAGAAGGTATTCAGTTTGGATTTAGTTATTCTGGTTTTGGACAATGGACATGTACTTATCTTATGTGTTTAGGACAAACATTTGGTTATTGTTATAAAAGTATCAATGAAGTGCATTTAAAGATGCACACTAATTGGACATTTTTGTTTCTTATTGATAACTAGATTTGGGACGACATTCATTCTGGAAAAGCTGTGGAGGATAGTGCAGTTCTTTCAAGGTTTCTCATCATCTCCTATGCAGACTTGAAGCAATGGACCTTTCAATACTGGTTTTCTTTCCCTGCTCTGGTGCTTGATCCCGCTGCAACTTTGGTTGATTTGAAGCCAGCTTCTCAGTGGTTTAGCTTGGAAGAGGTTTTATAAAATTTACTGCTTTGAGTATTATTTATTCAAGATATTTGTTGGTATCATTAATGTAAAGGTTGCATTTGTTTCACATAGGCAGTATCATTGTCAGCAGCCTGTAATGAGTGGCGTAACTCTAGCGTAACAGCAGGTTAGTTATTTTCCGTGCAATTAATTGCAAGTTCTACATTTATTTTACCATTTTAATATGCATGTCTGATTTGTTTTCCAGTTTCTTTTTAGCTATTCATATGTATATCTTGGAGATCTTAATTTATTTCAATATGCTTCAGATGTACCATTCTTTCTAATCAGCGTTGCTTCGAATTCAAGTGTCACTATCAGTCATCTAAAAGATTGGGAAGCATGCCAAAATGAATCTCACAAGGTCTGTCCTTGCAACTATTTTCGGTTATATGGAATGTATTTTACTGGTAGGATTACATGCCTATCATGTAAGATTGACACGCCTCTTCACAAACCTAATGTACATCCTTTTGGCAGTTGTTATTTGGCTTTTATGACCCGTGCCATCTTCCAAATAATCCTGGTTGGCCTCTTCGCAATTTCCTGGCCCTTATTTTTACAAGATGGAATATCAAGAAGGTCCAGTTCTTATGCTACCGGGAGAGTCGTGGTTTTGCAGATTTGGGGTTGTCCCTTGTTGGTGAAGCCTTGATATCAGTTTCACAAGGTAGAGCGACCAAAATCGGGTGACAACTCTACTCTGATTGATATTTTTCCTCCCAACAGTTCAAATATTAATATTGTTATGTACACTGGCTTCTCTGAACTTGTTAACAATGTCTAGATTGGAGTAATCGCCAGTGTTTACCTAATGCTGTTGGATGGGAATCTGGCAAGGCCAAAGGATCCAAGCGTGTTAACCTTGCCAAATCAATGGATCCAACAAGGTGCACAATAGTTCTTTAGTATGTGCAAGTATTTTTCTAATCTTGTCTTTTACTTATATGAGATGATGCTTTCAGGCTAGCCATATCAGCTGCAGATTTGAATTTAAAACTGATGAGGTGGCGTGCTATACCATCTTTGGACCTAAACATCTTATCTGGGACCAAGTGTCTTCTTCTCGGAGCAGGTACACTTGGATGCCAGGTTGCTCGCATGCTTATGGTGAGTGTTCAAGTTGTGATCATATCTTGAAACCATATCCAGGCTATTAATATCTAGACATTTTCAGGCGTGGGGTGTCAGAAAAATCACACTACTTGATAATGGCCGGGTGGCTATGTCCAATCCATTGAGGCAGTCCCTGTATACACTAGATGATTGTCTTAATGGTGGTGAATTTAAAGTCAAAGCAGCGGTCAAAAGTCTCAAGCAAATATTTCCAGCTGTGGTAATTGCTTTACTTATCCTTTGAGACTCGTTGACAACCCCCCTTTTTTCAAAAAAAGGAAGAGAAACTACTTTTCTTGTAACTAACTCTAAGCGATGTTGTTATTAACTGTTTTATTAGGAAGCAGAAGGCGTGGTGATGGCTATACCAATGCCTGGCCATCCTGTTTCTAACCAGGAAGAAAAAGGCGTCCTTGATGATTGTAGTCGCTCGCATGATCTGATAGATTCTCATGATATTATTTTCTTGTTGACGGATACAAGGGAAAGTCGGTGGCTTCCTACACTCCTTTCTTCCAGTGCTAACAAGGTTGGCATCTATATTATAATTTACCTTTTCTTTTGTAAACTAGATGCATTAGAAGCTAGTGCCTAGAGAATGAAACTTACTGATCTGCCTCATTTTAGATGTTTCTGATGTATTATTGCATGGATCTTTTGCATTTAGTCAATTGGTGGAGTTCGTTGTGTGCATATATGCTTATCATAAAATTTCCCCCAGATAACTATTACTGCAGCTCTGGGGTTAGATAGCTTCTTGGTCATGCGGCATGGAGTTGGTCCTTTTAGCTCAACCCATGACTTCAAAGATGAAGCTGTAAATGCTCTATCTGCTAGTATAGGTGGCATTTCTCTTACAGATAAGAACGAAGGCAGAAGATTAGGCTGTTATTTCTGCAATGACGTAGTTGCACCAATCGATGTAACTTCCAAAACACACTGATTTTGATGTTTCAGCTATTTCATGCATGGTAATATGAAAAGGTATTGACTTTTTCCTTCTGCAGTCGACTGCAAACCGCACCTTGGACCAGCAATGCACTGTTACACGTCCTGGGCTTGCTCCTATTGCTTCTGCGCTTGCAGTTGAGCTTTCAGTTGGAATTTTGCATCATCCTCTTGGGTAAATTTTTGAAACATAATAGAATTTAAAAAAAATATTTTTAGTTGTAATATCTAGATTTATCAGGTCTGTTATGGTTCTCTCTGGCATATGATTTTATTCTCTGGTATTCAATTGTGCAAGTACAGAATATCCGCAGAGGGTGATTTTGCGAACTCCAATAGTATTGAAAGCAATGATCATCCTCTTGGCATTTTGCCCCATCAGATTCGAGGCTCCCTTTCTCAGTTTTCTCAGATGACACTCGTGGGTCACTCCTCAAATAGCTGCACAGCTTGCTCTAGCACTGTAAGTTTTGCTTGATCACTGATTATGAACTATGCATAGTATTTCCTCCTTGAAATCTAAATATGTTACTACTTCCTAACAGTGTCATATATGAATCAGTCTTAGAGCAACAATGGCAAGTTAAATAAAAACAAAACATTACTTAATGAGTTGGTCTTCGGTTTCAGTAACCTATAATTCTAAATCAAAAGCATTAGTACAAAACCAAATACTGAGATGAGTAAAATTTCACTGTAAAGATAGGATAACAGATCCCACATTGTAGTTAGGAAAATACACAACCGGTGAGTTTTTTTTTTTTTTTGAAACTCAACCGGTGAGATTTATTATTGTTAATTTTGGGCTACTTCTAGGCGGACAAGAGTCCGCATTTTAGATAGTGTTGGGCCCAGGTTCTGAAGTATAGCTGTATGCAAGCAAAATATTTAGTAGAAGGTTGCAAATTGTGCAGAAACATCTGATGATTGTGGTGTTTCATCAAAGAGTCACACTTCTTGAACTTCTGTTTATGAACTATATAGTCCACCAGAAGCGCAGCTGACACAACTTCTGATGTAGTTGCATTAATAGTCCCTAGTCTTGGTTTCTGTATCCCCTTCTCATTTTTTTTAAACGATCATGTTCAGGTGGTCATGGAGTATCAGAAAAGAGGAATGGAGTTTATCCTTCAAGCAATCAACCATCCTACCTACCTAGAAGATGTTACAGGACTGACAGAACTGATGAAATCAGCCAATTCTTTCAACATGGATTGGGATAACGAGTCAGATGCGGAGAACGATGAATTTGTTGAATTATGAAGAAGCTAATGTTGGATCCTAACTGATTGTTGCTGGTACACATTGACATTAAGTTGTATATAAACTCAGTTCAGAAGGAAACACTGATTCGTGTAGGTGTGGTGCAGGAAAAGAATAAAATTCATTCTGGTTAGCATTGCGTCTCGTTTATCTATTTATTTCCTCAAGAAAACAATTTTCTATTCCTTAAAATTCATAAAGAACATAAATAAAAGCAAGATTGTATAACAAATTAGTAATCATCAGATATTTTTTTGAGTCAATGCTTTGATAGTAGGAGACAAAACAAAAGCAACTCTTATCCGTTGGGATAGATATGCGAGTGACTCGCTACTACAAGTCTGCAACTAATAACGGAATAAAGAAATGAAAGCAACAGTCGAATCTCAAAATCGCGGGAATATGGCGGACAGTTTCTTAGGTCCCTCTCTTCTCAAACCCAATCTTCTCCTCCACTTCTCCTCTCCCAAATTTTCTGCCGTTTCCAGATCTCTCTCCATGTCCGCTCTTCCCGCCTCTCTCCCTGCCCCTCCCTGCAACCATAGCCCCTCTCAGCCCTCCCTCCTCGTCTTCTCCGGCGGCACCGCTTTCAACGGCGTCGTCGAAGAGCTCAAGAAGCTCACCACTCGCGTCGCGCACGTTCTCCCCGTCTCCGACGACGGAGGCAGCACCGCTGAGATCGTTCGCGTGCTCGGTAATTCTGAATCTAGCTTCTTCTATGTTGTTGATTTCTGATTCTGATCACTTAGGGTTGGGTGGTTGTGGTGGTGGTGTTGTAGGTGGTCCGGCTGTCGGGGATATTCGGTCCAGATGCTTGAGATTGTCCGACCAGAGTACCTCTGAGGCCCTCGCCGTCCGCAGATTGCTCGGCCACCGATTGCCGCTGAGTCCGCGGGAAGCCAAATCTGAATGGTACTTTATAGAACCTTGCTTGGTTTATTTATTTTTCTTTTCTTCCCGTTGGTTCTTCCTAAATGTGATTTAGCAACATTCACTTAGAGTAAATCATGGGAACACAATTGTGCAGTGGAATTTGTTCTCAATTTCATGCTTCTAACTTGCATCACTTGCTCGAAACTTAATTAAGCATTTGATTATGTTCTGAATGTCTTTTATTGACTTGCTAGGTGTTACTGTGGTCAGGGTACTGAGTAATAGTGTGCTTAGTTGAGAATTTGACAGGTATGATATTGTGGAAGGAGAGCATTCTCTGTGGCAAGGTGTGTCAAGACCTTACAGGGAAACAATTCGATCATTTCTAGCTTATTTTCAAAATGAGGTATGTTGATCATGCTGTATTATTGTATTGCACTGACATGCCTTTTATGGTATTTTGTTTTTGAAAATTAAATGATTGATAGGTGGTGGAGTTTTTGAAAATTAAATAGCAAGCAAAATCACTGTTACTTATGCTAGATTGATAAATGATTTACTTATTCCTCCAAATATAAATATATTTCTTGAATTTTATGTGCACCGTATATTCTTGTGTATAGCCCTATGCTTTAATGGTCTATATATGTCAAATGTTGCTGTGAAAGGGCGAACACCTTTTTATGGGGGTTATGGGATGAGACATTTATGTATTTGTTTATGTTTTGGTTGCAGATACTGCGGAGGCCTAATGAACGATTTTGTTTCAGTAATGGCAGGTATTATGTTTAATCTTTTGACATGTCCAGCCAAAGTCTTTGTTTTGTCTTGTCATGAGTATTACTTTATCAAAATGGTGTAATAGACTTTCTATTGCCAATCTCTGTAGCACGTCAATGTGCAATGAGATTTTTCACTTCTTTGAAACTTACAAGTAGTCTATTTTACAATGGAAACTGTTATATTTCCTCTGTTGGATGTTTTCGAAGAACTGAATATTGAGGTATTTGCTCGGGACAAGTCACTTTCCAAGTGATTTTTTGAAGGTTTGTAGATGTGGAAGATTGTGATGGAGGAAAAATAGTTTAACCCTAATATGGAACATTTTTGTAAAATCCAAACCCATATCAGTAAGCAAGACCTAAATTTTGTGATTTGAGCATTGTAAGTCATTGAACTTTGTTAGGAACGTGTTTGAACACATTAGAATAGAACAAAATCCATAAAATTGTTTGAATGTTATCAGTTTTATTTTCATCACAGGTTCAGATTCGTAATTTAAGCATCCAACTGATAGTGTAATTCGTGACATCTCTTATATATGTACATATTAAGTTTGGTTTTAAGCACCATAAATGAAATTCCTTCCAATTTATGGTGAAACCCCAGAAACCCATTGCAGCCTCCTCCAGTTCTCATACATAAAGGTATTTAAAGTCATCTAACACCTTTTTGTAGCTCAGTAGCAGCCTGCATGGCTGGGTCTCTTCTGCACATTCGTAATTTTTTTTGTAAAAAAAAAAAGTTTGATCCAAACCTTAGCTGTACATTTTTTACTTACCTCTTAAACAGTACTTAGTAGTACAGTGTGATTAAATGATGTAACTGAGATTGGTGACAATGTGATTAATTTCTTTCTTTGGAAGTGTCATGATTACTGACTCGAACTATTGCAGCATTGGCAATTTTTTCTTTGCAGGAGCACGCATATTTTTTCAGTCTTTGGAAGCTGCAATATTTTTGTTTTCACGAGTTTCACATATTCCCTCTGAGAGTCTGGTCCTTCCCGTGATTTCAACCAATGACAGGCTTACATTAGGGTGTGAATTATGGGTATGATATTTAAATATTATTTCTATATTCATGGCACATTTGGTCAGCTAACGTTCGTTTACTCTTGTAAGATGGTCTATGGGTCATTTCCATTCCCTTTTAGGGTTCCAAATAAAACATTCCTTACCTTCTCATTGCTCTACTATTCAAAATTAAGTATTTCAGTCCACCAAGTGTTTTACTTAAAACATAACATTTTGAATGCCAGTAACTGCCTCTTGTCTAGCCCAACATCCCCTTGTTAAAGTTATTTTTGATTCTTATGCCTCATTAGTTGTGTTTCTGAACATACGCAGATAATATATTGTCCGCATGTAGTAAAAGACAAATTAGAAATCACTATTATAACACCTATCTCTCTCTTTCCATCTCCATCGTATTGAAAGAGTTGATTTGTCTTAATATTCTCAAAATCTCCCACTCACAAAAGTAAATGTTCATGCTAGTGAATGGGGGGAGTTTTTCCACTACTACTTTCTTACCCCTTTTTTTTCTTTTTGCTGCCATTTGTATCTAGGACGGAACCATAATCCGTGGCCAGAATGAAATTTCCCATCCAACCAACGGAGCCATTGAACCTGTCAATAAGGTATGTTAGTATTGTTATCTGGATGAGAATCCTATGTTTTCTTTTGTTTTGGTTGTTATAGATTTCTTTTCATTGTGTAGTTTATCTGTAACAGAATAGAGGTCACATGTTTGAATAATGGAAACAATCTCCATAAAGTGTGGGGGGAATGCTTCTTACATGAACAACTCTCCCCAAATCACATAATGGTGGGAACTGTGTGCATCATTGGGCCTCTCTTCTTTCACTAGTTCAAATTGAAGTATCAAGGGGTTGTAATGTTGTCAATGCAAATGGCTATTTGGTTGCTACTTGTGATGGTAACGTCATTACTTAGGTTGGTGTGGTCAGACTGGTATTGATGGCATGGTTTAACTAGCTGTTTGTCATACCCAACTCCAATTTTTGATCACCTATCTGCTTTTCTATGAAGTATGGTTCAAGATTCTAAAGAAAGTAATAGCTTCAATTATGAATCTAAATCCAGATTAAAATTCTACTTACCAAGCTCTTAACAACCATTTACTCTTTTCCCTTTTTTATTTGCACTCAAGCTCTCTAAGGCTTGAGCCAACAAGTGCTGGATTTAAATGCAAAGCTAATGTAAGTATCTAGGTTCAGGCTCAAGGCCTTGCTTGTATAGGATCAAGCTCTTTCACCGCTTGATATAGGCTAGAGTCCAAAAAAAAGTTCTCCAGTAGCAATTTGACTGATTGGGTCGTAGCATTTTGCTGATATATGTTTTGGCAAAGTTATATTCAATAATTTTCTCAAATGCTGAAGTGCTGGATTCTTATAAATAGGGAAGACTGTCAGTTCCATTATTACCTTCAAGAATAAAGCGGGTATTCTACATGTCAAGTGAGGGCAGAAATTCACTGCATGAGGTGAATTATGCTTCTATTCATCTCAGTGGTTCGATATTTAGTGATTATGCATGAAATTCCAGTATTAACCATGGTTATGTTTATATCTAATTTGTCATGTATGCAATGCTTATTAGTATTTTAATTCTTTTCAATCAGGTCTTCCCCTCGGTTAATCCAACCGTCTTAGAGCAATTGAGTAAGGTGGACTGCATTATATATGCCATGGGATCCGTCTTTACTTCCATCTGCCCATCTCTGGTAACACCCTTGACTGTTTCTTAGCATCTACCTTACGCTTACTGCTTCGTAGTTAATTAGTTACCCAGTTATTTGAGCTACCGATGACTTTCTTGGTATTGACTTGATTTCCTTTTTGTTTTTTCTCAATCCCAGTTTTAGTGTTTTGTTACAGCAGTTGTCTATGTATCATTATGTGGCAATAAGAGTCTCATGTTGACTTGAAATCTAATATTTGAATTACCATCCATCATTTCTAGGTATTACTTGGCATTGGTGAGGTGATCTCATCCAGGTCATGCCCTAAGGTATAGTTTATTTCATTCTTAGTAAATGTGTTAATGATGCTAGGGACTAGGGGTCATTACATTATTTGTTGGTAATATATGTTTACACGGAATCTGATAATGCCTTCAAGATTGCCCATGCTTATCTTCACTGTCTAGTGATTTGAAATTTGAGTTCTTTTGCTCTGGCCTGCCATATAGATTCAAACAAAGTACTTTCTCTATTCCAAAATAAATGTCCGCCTTTCTTAAATTGTATGTTCCAAAATAAATGTCAGCTTTTATTTTGGGGCAATGAATTATGCATACATTACCAATTATATCCTTGTATGAGTTAGTTATTACAATGAGCGTCTTAGCAGTTCAAAGGATATGTGGACATGGTAGGAAAGTAGAACATTAACTCCACTAATCCATTTTTGCCAAAAATAAAACAAGACACTTCTTTTAGAACAGAGGACGGGAGTACTATTATTTATTAATGATTTTTGTGAAATCAAGCCGAGGAATTGTTAATTTAAACTCAGCCATCCAATAAAAAAATGACACCTCACCTGATAATCTTACGTCCACCAGGACACGGGTATCAGGTTAGCTGGTGAGCAAAAAAACCATCAAATTGAATCGGAAAAATCTGAAAACCGAAAATAGAAAACCCGGCGGTTTTTCGATCGTTTTTGATTGAAAACCAACCGACAAAACCCAGAAATCCTGCCCAAATTAGTAGGCGATCAGTTCTTGTTTTTTTCGGATTTGGTTTGACGTTTTTTTGCTCACCCCTAGGGCAGGTATACATGATATTTAATGAGGTGACATGACTTGCTCAATTAGGTGACTCTAAGCTAAATGGCTTAGAGTGTTATCTCTGCCAGTAATTACATGCACATTCAAAACAAAGACCTACACCATAGTCTTATAAAAGAGAACTTTACAGTATGTGTATTGATTCTATTTTTCCAAATGTTAGGTGCTTCTGTTGAATGGTACACATGATAGGGAGACAAGTGGGTTCTCTGCTTCGTGCTTTGTTACTGCAATTACAAATGCTCTAAATCGAACTTATGGAGATCCTCATAATTGTCTAAAGAACCTTGTAAGTGAATATATGGAGTTGCAGTTGACATCTAATATGCACATGATTTGTTTTATTTTCTTTTACAGCCATTTGATTTACAGCAACATCATATTTCCTTGATGGAGTTTCTATGTTCAACTTCTTATTTGTCAATTTTGATACCATATAACTATAGACATGCTTAAATTTCACTAGTTTCGGGTGAGACCCACACAGGAACATCAGAAGAAAAGGCAGATCTATAGATCATTGGGAGCTTTAGTAATATATTTTCATTATATAACATGCAACGTTTTGTGTATGAATTTATTTATTCATTTTCCAAGGAAGAAAGATGACTATTTACCAGGCTTTGATATATCTATGCAGCCGGGTCAGTATATTAATACAATTTTGGTGCCGAAAGATGGTGAAATTACTGTAGATGTTCAACAATTAGCTGTCGAAGGCATCTTAGATGTGGTATGTATGCTCTTAATACTTGTCCTCTAGGATGCATATTTTTTGAGTTCACTCAATTTAATTTGTTTGAAAGTTTTATTATTAAACTAATAAAACTGTAATTTGCAGTACCTTAACCGGTATATATATATATATCAGTGAACAAGGACACTCATACCATGCAAGTTGTTTTGCAGATTGTTGTGGACTCTGTGCTTGATCCTAAAGTGGGTATAATATTTGACCCAGAGTCCTTAATAAAAGCTCTAGCATGTTTAATAGGTGAAGACATGAGGAAACAGGCGGCTTAATCGAGTCTGGGAACTACTATTGATGTTTGCCGTTCCGTTTTGAGAAGGTTCAAGTTGTAGCAGCAAATAAATAGCAGCCGAGCATTGTCTTAAACTAATCTATTCTTTTCACTGTAAATGTTCCAGCAAGTGTGGGAAGTGTCGTGTACATTGTTAGAACAGGTAGGTTTGTCTCACTTCCTGTCTGCGTAGATATTTGATATGAGATATATTATAAAATATACTCAAGACATATTAACTTTTATTCTTTATATGCATACATGGCTGAAGAGTTATAATCCTTGTTCGAACCCACCCTGAACTACCTCGAAATGTACCCGAACTTGAAATTAGCTAATCCGTCCGACCAAGATTAGATGGGCCAAGTTTCCATCTTTGTTTCTTGTGCATTTGGTGATTAAAAACTCCAAACAGGCAAACATCTTTATTTAATCACGCATACATGCATGTAGACAACATGTCACATCCATGTTTATTTATCTAGTATGAATGCCATATACGTGTTTGTCGTTTTATTCGTACATCATTTCAACCAAAGTTTTGGTGTCTCTGGTTGCACTGCCCTGGGCCTCACAAGCCTTCAACACAAGCTCCCTTGTTGCTTCAACCTTATCCCTCACTTTCCTCCCATTCTCACCCCCAAAAATGAACTCCAAGCTCTTTACAAACCCATTCTTTGTCACCACACCACCCTCAAACCTCTTCCCTATCCCCCAAACCTCCTCCACCATCCTTGCCACCATCATCTGATCGGCAAATATCGGCCGGCAAATAACCGGCACACCCGCAGCAATGCTCTCGATCAGAGAGTTACATCCACCTTGTGTAACAAAGACACCTACCGAACCATGCGCCAAGACTTGCACCTGAGGCGCCCAAGAAACTATCTTCCCAACCATTCCTGTCCTCTCGAGAAACCCATCTGGTAAAAACTTGTGTAAATTGTCCCTTAGAGACCAAAGAAACGAGACATTACTGGCTTCAAGCGCCTCCGCCA
>JAYMSW010000532.1:0-21759 GCA_036897725.1 Erodium texanum | reverse complement strand
ACTACTTTGTTACCACGTGCATGTTTCATGTATGTGCAGTCGTGACAGATGATCCCTTGCATGGACACACATCCAATTAATAAATGCTCGGAATTATGTCTTGGGGGAGAGTTGCGACCGACACGCGGTGTCTTTGGTGGGGAGATTGATAAAAACTATCTCCACGGCCGACGCTCCTAATAGTTGACAACCTCGAAGCTTGTTTCCCAAGAAAAGCGGTATTGAAATCACTTAAGTTGCAAAACCCCAATCCTCCTGCATCCCTAGAAACACAAAGAGATGCCCAAGATTTCCAAAATATACCTTGTTTCTCCTCACCAGATCCTTTCCACCAGAAGCGAGAAAGAGCTCGCTCAATATCTGTTATGATGGCGCTCGGGATCCTGAATACACCCATAGTATAAGACGAAATAGATTGCATGACTGACTTTATCAACAACTCCTTTCCTACTCGAGATAAAAGAAGGCCATCCCAACTCTGGATTCTCCTCAACACCCTTTTTAACACTACATTTAGACCCTGTCTTCTACTCCTCCCCAGAATATTTGGCAGATCAAGATAGGTACGAATGCCTCATTAATTTCCATCGTTTGGCAACACTACACATGGTCCAAGGGGAAGTATTTGAGTTGAAAAATATAGAGGATTTTACCTTATTAATGACGTGCCCTGAACACTGCTCATACGTACCCAGAATGGACTTTAATTGAGTTGCCTCTTGAATCAAGGCCTTGTAAAATAGATAAGAATCATCCGCGAAAAGATGTGAGTAATGCTAGGAGCTCCCTTAGTAATCCTGCAACCATGAATAGAACCAGCATACTCAAATAAATCAAGTAAGCGAGATAATCCTTCAGTGCAAAATAAGAACAGATACGACGATAATGGATCTCCCTGTCGTAGGCCCTGATATGGAGTGATCAAACCTATCTCCCTTCCCCTAGAGGCCACTGAATAAGACATTGAAGTAATCAACCTACGAATAATATCCAACCAAGGTTCTGAAAAACCCAACTGGCTCATAATCTGAAGTAAATAGGCCCATTCTACCTGGTCATAAACTTTGCTCATATCAATCTTAATCGCCATACAGCCTTTCTATCCCTGTCTTTTCTACTTGAGGAAGTGAATAATCGCATACGCAATAAGAACATTATCATAAATGGAACGACCTGGCACATATGCATTTTGTTTCTCATAATTAAACCGTACATCAATGACTTTAGTCTATTCGCAAGCACTTTAGAGACTATTTTTTTTAAATGAGAGACTATTTTAAATAACACATTACAGAGAGATATCAAGTGTAAATCCGCCATATTGTGAGGGTTCAGTTTCTTCGGGATCAACACTACAATATTATCTTTAAGTTGGGAGGGAAAAGAATTACTTATCATGATGTTCTACACACACTTCACTACATCCGAGCCCACAATCGGCCAATATGTCTGAAAAAAGAATGGATTTAAGGCATCCGGATCTCTTCATTATTGACCATCCGGAGCAATGAAACTTGCTGCTGGTCCATGACAATCCGAGGAACCGTGAAAGGGAGAGTTGTCTTGACTGCTCTATTGGACGAGAAAATGTCCTGAAAATAGCCCCGTATCTCCTTCTCCAGCCCTAAACCCCAAGTAACCACATTGCCTTCACTGTTTTTAAGCTCAACAATAGTATTTATCCAACACCGATGATTCGTAGAGGCGTGAAGAATTTAGTGTTTCTATCACCCACTTTGAGCCAGTGTTGTTTAGCTCTTTTCTTCCAAAAATTCTCCTAAATTTCCAGTGCCGTCATATACTATTTCTGGATTGCTTCTCTGTGATGAATACCTGCTCTATCCGTCCTCCCATTTAAGAGGGCCATTTGTCTCACAAGTCTCCTTATTTTTGTAGAATTTTCATTATAAACTTACCTCCCCCATTCCCGAGTGTGAGACCCACCTTAATAATCTTGGTAACAATAGGCACGGTGAGATCTTGTAACCAAACTTCTCGGACTAAATCAACACATTCCGGGTTATCATGCCAACAATTCTCAAAGCAAAATATCTAGACCCGACGAACTTGGGTACCCACCTCCAACTGAAGGAAAAGCAGCATATGATCCGAAGTGGTAACCTCTAGGTTCCATAGCCGAGCTCGGGGAAAATTCTGGGAAACCTGTTTGACACCAACACTCTGTCCAATCTAATTTGAATCCACTGATTTGTTTTCCACCCTTCTCCCAAGAAAACTGCTGACCCCGCATCAGTAAGTCAATGAGATCCAAATCTTGGACCACCCCTCTAAAATCATTTACGAGACCAATCGGTTAGGGGAGGCCTCCTTGCTTTTCTTCCGAGTTGAGCATCCCGTTGAACTCACCTATAATCTCCCAATTATCAATATCAACAGTGGCCAACTGTCGCATTAAAGCCCAAGTATTGTGCTTCAAATCTCTATTGGGTTCGCCATAAATGCCAATATACCATACAACACTCCCCCGTCTCATCTAAATAGAAGTATCAATACGGTTTTTGGAGAAGCTTCTAAGGGTCACTTCTACTGATGAGTCCCACAACAAAGCTAGACCACCGCTTCTCCCTTGAACATCCACAACCAGACAATCAGACATATTCAACTGTCTCTTAATCATCTCAACTCGTTGTTTGTTACATAGAGTCTCTGACAGGAACACTATGTTGGGTTTCTTCTGAGACATAAGCTCTTTAAGGTGGCGAACTACAAGTAGGTTCCCAAACCCCCTGCAGTTCAAGCTAGACTGATCATTTTTCTTGGCGGTGCTACTTCTCAGCCCTCACCAAATCATTAAAATCATCCCTCATAGCATATGTATCACCAAAATAGGTGGGATGAGAAATGTCACCTTTCTTCCTCTTGGCAGCCAGCACACTGCCACTGGCCCCTTCTCCACATGCACCTTTCTATCTAACTTGTCGCTTCCAATTCTTGTATACATTTTTTTTTTGCTAGCACAATCGTACTCACGTCCAGGTTATTAGAAGTCAGAGTTGTAAGCTTCTTGTCAAGGCTGGGTCGGGGATCATGCCTTGTAGGCCCTGATGCCAAGTCCTATGTCCCCTCTTTGACCGCCTCTTCCAAGCCCGTCTGACCAACATCAAGACCTCCAGCCCGCTTAGCCTGGTCTCCATCTACCGCCTGAATCACCCCTCCCAGAGCCTTGTTGAGAGGCACTACGGTGGCAATAGTTTTTCCCGTGCCATCCCGAGTAACTCTCTCCATAGTACCACTATATGGGACTTGTACCGGTCCCTCATTTGGACCTCTTTGAGTGACTAGATCCCTGGCCTTATCCATAGAAGCAAACACCTTCTTATGCATTCTGTATGTTACCAATTCTTCCTTAGTCATGTAACCTGGGGTAGATAGGCTATCAAAGCATTTCTTCTTGACGTTAGCTTTGTTCGAAGCTCGGTCCTCTAGAACAAACTTCTCTTCTTGCCCTCCTTGCGTAGCCGCCTTCCAAAACTGACCTCCCATCACATGGTGAGTGAATAAGTCCACGCGCAAGGAGTTTTCAAACTTTACTTCGAGGTCTGTGCTCCCATCCGGGCAGTAACACACCACAAAAGCTACAGAAAATCGGCCACAAAAGAAACTTCAGACTTGCTCCATACTTCATAAACAAGGCTACATAACCACAAAAGAAACTTCGTCGGCCACCGGACAAGCCTACCATCAAAACCCAGAAGCGAAACTCAATTCGCACTAAACCCTAGCTCTAAAAAACTAGCACGATACTAATGCAATTTTTGGATTTATAAGTTCACATCTGTTAGTTTCAAGTAACCCAGTTAAATTATAAAGTGAAATAACTAAACTATTTGGGCATAATGGGAAATAAGGTTTTAAAAATAAAATTGATTATTTTTAAATAAAAATTTAGATTTAATAATAGAAAAAAATATAAGCATTTTTTATTGTTAAAATAATCTGAAAATAATTAAAATAAACATTATCATTTCAAACTTAATAAATAAATTTGGTAAATTCCACGTGACTACCTTTATGAATTGTCCATAAACACATGACATCATAGTTTATTTCCATATACACAACTCCTTAGTAATTTTCCCCAGACATATGAATACTCTTATGAATTTTCACATGTCACTATGAAATAAAATAGATGGAAACCTTCAAAATATTCGATTTTTTCATCACGTGACTTTAAATTTTATAATATCTTAAAACTACTCTTTCTCATCCTTTAATCTCCTGGTTTCAATTTGATTCTTTTCTCAAAATCCTCTTTGAAAATACTAAAGTAGGAAAACTATAAGATGAGAATGAGTAGGTTAGTGATATTAAAATATATAAAAAAAATCATGTGTAAGTGTGTGACGATTAAAATTGAAAAGTTTGATGGTTTCTATCTATTTTATATCATGATGACACGTGAAAATTTATAAAGGTAGTCGTGTATCTGTGGAAAGGTTACTATAAGGTATGTATTTGTGGGAACTTAATATGAGGTTATATGTTTATGGACAATTCATCAAATTAGTTGTGTGCCATTTATAAAATAAATTTTACCAATTCTAAAACAACAGTTTGGATTTAATTATATAGATAGTGGAAAATAAAAAAAAATGGACTATTGACGTCATAATGATATTACCTTTCTTCTTCATGCAAACGGTTTGTCGAAACCTTCGCTGGAACTAGAAAACATTGTTTCAACACTTGTCAAAGCTCTTGATGAAAACCATTTCACATATGTCAAAACCGGCACCTAGCCTAATCGAGCTATGTCTTGTATTGAAGATTAGATATGAGCGAGGACCCCGATCTGAACTTCCATCTTGTTGGGGTCGACAATAATCAAATCAGGGTGCCCTAGAACTTCATTGAGGCTTGCGACGAGGACGAAGGGTAATATGATATCTGATTCGTGGCATCGATATCCGGTGAAACCTCAACCTCATGTGTCGAAAACTGGTCGACTACTCCAACCTCTATCTTTAGCAACTCGTCCCTAACTTTGCCAACAGTCCTCAATCGATTTTCATTTTCCTAGTCGTTCTCGTCGGTTTTTCTAAACACGATTCACAACATAAGTTTCAAATACCAATCATAATATAAACTCTAAATTTCAAACAAAACTCATTTTTTTGAAACGAGAACGATTTCATTAGACGGACGATAGCATCGCAATAGAAAGAGACTAACTCTAGTGGAAAATATATCCGATCAAATAGGTTATGCCAGACTATGACTCACAATTGTCGAGAGCTTACACAAAGGAAGCAATGCCAAAGATGATTAATGACCTACGCAGAGGTCCCACTAAATATCAGTATAACGATACTAAACCTACCGGACTAAGCCGTCTTAAAGCCACAATAATTGTGGAGCCAAATACCGCAATAGATGCGTGCCTAAAGTCAGACTAAGCTAACGTCTTATGGATGAGCAAAACAAGAAAAAAGTGCATACTAAAACACGAGCCGAGGTAGGGCGATGACGGCGGCGCGGGTAGGCTGGGCGAAAGGGAGACGGTGCGGAGGGTCCACTACCAAGGCCGGATCCAGCAGCAGCAAATAAAAGAACCGGAGAGAGGGAGAGCATACTCAAAGAGCTCTCATCCCCCTCTTCGTACTCCGACGACCGGTGAAAACCCTAAGGAGAGAGGTGGCTTTGGATACCCCAGGGAGAAACTCTCTATAAAATATAAACACAACTCATAATATACGTTCCAAAATGACAGCAAAAATCTCAGCATTAATTAACATAAGTAACCTAATGATATAAGTATACAATATATGCAATTTTTTTTAACATAACATACACGTTTGTATAACATATACAAAAAAAAAAGTTTAACATGAATTAAAATAAGTAACATAATTTCATAATATATACAAAAAATTTAGTAATAATAGGTCGAGGTTACAAATATGTCAAATTTGTTATTCGGTAATTTGTTCTTGGTTATTTCAATATGTTTTTCGTTTATAAAAATTTCTTCCGTAAAAAAGATGATTTTTATAATTTTAGTGTTCAATTTTTCGATTTGGATTGGTGGGTCTCGTAGGTTTTCTCGATTTGACGATGATTTTTTTCACCCTTAATTCCTACTATCAGAACAAACACACACATGAGATTACCAAATACAAATGTCATATATTATTACTCTCACCAAGATTTAATCCTCGGTGACCACAAGAGATATAACTCCTTTGACCATTGAATTAGACCTGATGGGTATTTAAAAATATCATTTTCAAAGGTAATAAATTTTAAAATAATAATCATAAATACTAAACTATTTTTATTTATTTTAAATACATATGTATGAGATGTCTTCAGTGGAAACCCTTTTTATTGTGAAAACTAAGATGTTATCTAGGCTGTTGATCAATACCATATGACAACCCTTGATTCTTAGAGAGGGTTGATTGTAAAATAATAATGTAAAGTTTTGCATATTTACAATTATGCTATTAATGATTTTTTTTTAAAATTTGGACCTTCCATCTTGATGATCTAACAACTTAGATGGTACAACACCTATTTCTGATACATTTAGATGGAGCCTGATAGTGTTCGGTCTATGTGCTAATAGATTGGATTTGATGCATGTTAGACAACGAGGTTATATTTTCTAAGATCGAATCAGTTTATTAACAAACAACAATTACTGAAATTCACGAATATTAAATTGCGAACAATAAATTGTAACCTGTTGAAGATGAACACGGATGTAATTAGATGAACTCAGTTGGAAATGAGTACTTTTGCTAATCAGGAACAGGTGAGGGAACCGATCAGGAACATGTACGAGAATCGATTGGGAATGGTTTCGTCGAGGCCTGCAAACCAATTTCCTTAAGACGTTATGTTGCCCCGTATGAGCAACCGTCTCCTAGGATACAACGACGACGTAGGTGAACTCACACCTTGTGTTTGAGAAGCGCACCAGCAATGAAAGGGAGGAAAGGGTTTGGGAGTTTTTCAGCTCTGTTCTGGTTTTTTGTCTGTGTATCTGCTTCTACGCTTCAGAGGAAGATAAAAGAGAAGAGAAGCGTCGCCTCAGGAGATGTTATGCCAAATTAAGAGTGCATTAATATGAGACCGTTTCGATATCTTTTCTTTGCAATTGAAAGATTTTCGAAAAAATTGTTGGAAAATAATTATGGGCCGCAGCAAAACTCAGCTTGCCCACGAACCCCAAATCCAAAGCTACATTCGCCACCCGCACGTCATGCGGGTAATATGAGTTCAAGCCCGACAGGCCCAATAAACTCGAAATTAAAAATTAACGGCATGAAATAGCTTATGAAACGTGGTCTCATCACCTGTATAAAGACCCAAATAATTTTATTAAGTACGATTTTCTATGGTTTTGAAATACATGCTTTAGGAAATTTTAGTGGTTCAAATATTCTCGTGTAAATATCATTATCAAGTGACTATATAAATATTCTTTTAAAAATGCTTAATATTCATTTCAAGTTCAGGGAAGAGTTCTCATTGTAATAGATTCCTAGTTTTTGTGGACAACTTTAAACAACAAGTCAGTGCTTTGTATCTGTAACTTTGTTTTTTCTCATTTCCTCTCAACACAAATACCCATGTAGAACTAACATGTTTATTTATTTATTTTTAGATGTACAATCGGTCTAAAAGATTTGGTGCTTTTCAAAAGATATCAACTTTGTTTGAATGGAATCTTTTTTATTGGAGACCATTCACTATTTCACCTGCTTCATTAATTGAGCTTGGTTTATGATCCTCATATTCTTTTGTAATATTCGGAAGAATTATATAAGCAAATATATTATCACCACAAAAAATATTAGTGCGCTATTTTTTTTTTCTTTTGATGTGATAAAATTTATTGAAATCTCTTCATTATCATTATTTTCAGGTGTGTAGTCATCCTTTAAAGACATACCTACATTTATCATATCTATTTCTTTGGATTAATAATGGCATTGATGTATTACCGTTCTTATCTTACTTTAATAATTTTTCTTGATTTTAATCCTTTGATTCAATAGGTCTGTCACGGTTTGACTTGTTTCAGACTCATTTACTATCATGTTTTTTATTCAAAAAGATTTAATTTTCAATAAATGTTGAAAACTAATATGTGATTTTATTACTATCTAAATATTAGTAAACCCATTGTATTTAAATATCTCGTAAGTGAAATCTTTTAAAACTCATTTCACAATGATTTGCAACATTCTTTGATTATTATTATTTTTTGTGTTTTCTTTGTAGACATTAACTTGTCTCCCCTAATGAAGGGAAAATGTATCGTCAAATTGATCATTAGCAAACGTGCGTTAAGCATATGGGTTTGAGATATTTAATAATTAATGGAAATTCACAACCAACATAAATATCTTTTCTTTTTGGAGTCTTATTTTACTATAATTATAGACCTAAAAACTCTTAATTAAAATATATGAATTAGGGTGCTTTATCCAAAAAAAAAAGATGAATTAGGGTGCATTTATGATATGCACTCGGCCTTAAAGAATTAGTAATGCAACATGAAATATGACATGTCCATAAACACAATTTGGTGATTATTTTTTAATAATTAATTTGCTTAAGAACCGTGCATGTTAGCGATGTGAGAACATTAGTTTCACAATACATCCTCACAACACGAGTATTATGCATAAAAAGGACTACCCCTTTTAATTAGTATTGTCTACTAGGCTTCAAGCATGCATTTTTCTATATGTATGATCAGTAAGATGTTTTAATATAATTTCAGTCTAAATACAATAATTCATTAAAGGATTGGGATGTCAATTCGCATATATTGTCCACATACAAACTGTATTATTTATATGATCTTTAGACTATGCTCTAAATCGAACTATTTGAACAATGGGTATTGGAAGCACGGCATTGCCAGCAATAAACAAAAAAATACGACCAACATGTCAATACATTTATTGGTGCCATAAAGTATTGAAATGACCTACTTGATGGGTTAATACGTGCACACAATATCTCTTTGTGATGGTTCTAAAAATGTTGCCATTCAATTGCATTTTTAATAGAGGAAGCCTTGTTATTAATTTTCCTTTTACAGCACGGGCAACACATGAGAAAAATTTAGACATGAATTTTCATTAAAAGTGACACGCGCCAAAATTTAGACAAAAGAATATTTGTACTCTTTAAACAACGTGATTTTTTATAATTATTCATATCAATATGTAACTTGGGTGACCT
Source organism: Erodium texanum (assembly GCA_036897725.1). Classification (NCBI taxonomy): domain Eukaryota; kingdom Viridiplantae; phylum Streptophyta; class Magnoliopsida; order Geraniales; family Geraniaceae; genus Erodium; species Erodium texanum. Next base: position 12,531 of record JAYMSW010000532.1, on the reverse strand, counting down.
AAACGATCATGTCGTAATATAAAAAAAAAATTACAGAGTCTAACGATTTTTGGTTCATCATCATATATGATTCAATTGGAATCAAGGAAATACAATATAATACACGAATGTATTATGAATTATACTACTACTTGTTAAGACCATTGGCATGACATAAAATATCAACCCTATCTCCATTTGTTTTCTGTATTTTACAATCATAATAATATATTTATTTTTTTACTAAATCTGATTGGTTTAATGGTCAAACACTTCAGCTCTAGTCCAAAAGATCGTGGTTCAAATTTCTATAATATCATTACCCGTCTTTGTCTCACTCTTGTTGAGCCTCTCTCTCAAGTTTTGTTGAGCTATCTCCCAACTTTGTTAGGCATTTCTTTCAACTCATATTAGACCCCTTTCTCAAATAAGAAGGTAAGGTCAAGTTACATCAATGAACTCCTTTCTACATAAAGGTGATTTATGAATAAGACATTTAGTACATAGATCCCGGTAACAATTAAAACTCAACTGATATACCCCCTTAGTTCTATATAAATAAGTTTAATAATTAATACACAGAAACGTATACTTCTGAAGCTCAACATGTTTTAATTTTTTTTTTATCAAGCTACTACGATTCAATCAGATTGGTCACTCCCACAAATAAGAGGCCTTTCTTCTCCCCAATACAGAGAATAAAATTCATGTCTAGCATTCTGCTCCCATTCATCATTCAGTAACTTCTCCATAATCCGAACATGTAGTAGAATAATATAACAGAATTTGATAATAACAAACTGCTAAACTTTCTGAGGAAACAATTCTACACTTCAAGATGGCCCTTTTCAACCACAACATTGCCCCTTTTTCAATGTACCCTGAAGTTTGACTGAGCATGCAGCAACAATATATGGAACAATCCAAATTCAGAAAACATGAGTATTCTGGGTTTCGCCTTGCAACAGGAATCATAAGGCTGATGAAGAGGAGCGTTCAGTTATGCTGGCCAACCAATCCTTGAAGTAGGCCTGGGAATCTGGATCTGCTGGAGAGAGGGCCGCAATTGGGGTGACAGTAATCTGAAATGAAAACGTCTCAGCAGGGTTAGCATAGTACGGGCTGCACATTTACACAAGCCTAATCATTTAAGGCAAAGATACACACATATCCTTCTTGAAGGGATCGATAGTCAGTGTCATCTTCTGCAATATAGGCTCCCCTCACCTGTCCAAAATAGGAAGCAAACATTTACTCAAGATTCAGCAAATAACAAACTCAAAATCAAACCAATGATTACCATAATGAATTTCTAATTTTTCAACTAATAGATAACCCACATACATATTTTATTTCATTTTGTTCTTTGAATAATATGAATGTGCATCTAAAAGTATTGATTACTAGAAAGATTGTGAATGCTAACAAAATATCTGACACCCAGTACCAAAAAATATGGCCAAGGCTATTCCCGACTAATGTAAAGCCCCTCATGCTATCCTCCTAATTCAGTCTTTTAGTCAGACTACTGGGTACATGAAGCCAGTAATATCAGGCTATGAGAAACGAGAATTATGATGGCGAGACAAGATTATCTATCAGCACTATGAGGCTGAGACAATAGCAATATGATCTAGCACACAAGTCTGTAAGACCCTTTTCTGTCTCACAATATTTACACTTCGTAGATCTAAAGATGATTTCCAGAGAACTTACAATGTATCTAACCACTCCATCCCATTGCATACTAAAAAATTAACATGACAAGTTAAAAACTCTTATAAGTTGAAATACAGTAGTCTGGGTACTTTTTCCTACCATAACCCCTATTTCAACCCAAACTGTATAGTACCTATGGCAATATTTTTGAGTACTAAAAAAACGAATAATAAAAGTCAAATAACAACAAAATTATAAGTATGGAATAATTACCCGGATGGCAGCTCAACTTCAATAAAAACTGACCAATTAAGTTCCTAACTTCCTATTAAGCCCTAGCTTGAAAGGGTCAAATTTAATCCACCAGTTGGTGGATCATCACAAGGTGGACTGAATAGATTGTTTTTTTAATAGTTCAGACACCATTTAGGTAGCTATTCCTAAATATAAATAATAGAAGTATTTATATGCTAAATATTAGGATGATGATCAAGTTGTGAATAGGTGTGCATGATGAACATATAGACAGAAAGGAAACCCACTTCTCTTTTAAACAAAATATGATGAGGTGATGAAGTTGCTGCCTCAATTTCTGAACATGCCACTGAATCAGTCTCCATTGTCATTGTCGATAACATTCTTGCACCTTGCACATCAGAAGTAACTTGTTTCCAGCCCATTTTGATGATGCTTTTGCCCTGCTTGGCTAGCTTATACCCCTATTGGGGCACAAGAAACAACCCAAAATAATATTGTGTCAAGTCAATGCAAAAAAGGATAACTAAAATTATGTATACAGTAGTCTACTAATTTAAGATTAGAACATCGAATGAAGGAAACAATTATAACAGGAATCACTTTTTCACCTCTTTCAAGTTGCTACTGTGCTTTATTTAGTCTCAAGCCTAAGAAGTGGCACACTCATTCATATTTCTTACTGCAGATAAGATGCAAACAGACCATTTGCACAAAGGTAACCTATCCTAAAGGGAAGTTCTGTTGACATTAGTAAAACTAAACATGCTAACTGAGTGTTATAGATAAACATGCCAACCGAGAAGATTTTGCCAGAATTTTGGTAAGTTTCATTATAGCTTTCAGAAGAGAAGACAGTTACTTGACTGGCAACGGAGAAGAACAGCGACGATCGGCCAGCGACGGCGAGGATAGGCAACGACGAGCAACAGCAATGGCAAGCTAGGAAGTCAGGAGGGTCACGACAGCACAGCTAGGATTTGAATTTTTTTTTTTTGTTGTGTTTTTAAGATATTTAGCATTTGATTTTTTGGGTCAGGGTTTGATTTTCACCAAGCCCACTTCTAATAAAGCCCAATACATCTCAGAAGCTCAAAACAACCTCCAATTTTTGAAACGTACGCCTCACTTCTGAGCCGTTGAGGCGTGCGCTTTGGTCGCCTTAGCTCGATCTGAGGCGTAAGCCTTATTCTCACCCCATGAGACACCACCTCTCATCCCAGATCTTACCGCCTCGAGGTGTACGCCTCGGCCGCCTTTTAAAACAATGTTTGGATCTTGGGGAATACAATAGCAGAGTAAAGTAAAGTAATGTGACACAGCAGAGTAGAGAAAAAAATAAGCAAAGCAAAATAGAGAACAACTCAATCTCCTCGTCTTGGGGGAAAATGTTCGTCACACTTGGATTAATGAATAGTGAAACAGGGAACTACATGGTTGGATCCTCTGGCCTCAATCCCATCATGTACAAAACTCATTTCTGCCATCTTCCAGGAATAGTCAAATTCTCCTTTGATACCTTCCATTTGCTGTAACCAAAGATAATTTTGCATCCCAAACTGTCCAATTTACTTAAGGTAAGAAAAAACTTCACACCCTTTCATATCGAAATTGTATCAATGTGGGTTTTGAGATTCACATCTCCTATGCCTGCACGTTCTTCCATCTAATCATTATCTAGGTGAACTCTTAAAGGTCTAAAGTTCACAAGCATATATCCTTAAAAAGGTGGTGTGAAAAGAAACACTTGGATGTATGATCCGTGATTCAACTCGACCTCCCTATGTAACTCGCCATTGAGGGGATGCCCCTGTAGCGGCATGTGTTGTGTGCTTGGTTTGGTTGGAGCTTAGTGGAGAGGTATCTGGACCCTGTGGCTACTCCTCCCGGGTCGACTTCCCTGTTATGCAACACATCGTTGCTCTCCACCAGGATCCGAGGTTTGTAGATGTTTTTTGGGCCTTCCACCCTCCGCTGGTGTTTTGATTCTGGTGATAGCATCCATTTCTTTGGATGACCCTTGGGTTTGCAAGTCGCCCCTGACCGTTAGATTCCCTAGGATCTATGCTCTATCTCTTAATTCTCACATGGTGGTGTCTGAGTTGTGGTTAGGTGGGAGATGGAGGCTCTCTTTTCGCCATGCACGGAGTTGGAGTGGTAGGAGGATATCAGGGTTCTTATATTGGGTCACGGGTAGACCCCCGGAGAAACGATGGCCTTGTCTGGTCCCTCGATCCGAAATGCTTCTCCACTTCTACATCTTTTTAGCAGGTAGATGGTTGGGTGGATCACCTGGTTGTTCCGTGGGTTGATATGTTGTAGTCTTCTCCGGTTCTGCCCAAGGTTAGACCTTCGCTTGATTATTCACTTAGGCATCTGTTCCAACCACGTCGTTCCTTGTTGATTTCGCAGTATTCTGATTCCCCTGAGCCCGTGGATGTACCCTCTTTGTAGCGCTGCTGGAGAGGAGCTTTTCTATTTATTTGTCTCCTGCAAGTGGTCTTGACAGTTCTGGTCGAGCATTCTCAGATGGTGGGGTGTTGTTAGGGCTCTCCCTTCTCCAAATGATTTCTTAGGCTCCTCACCATCCTTCCTTGGGCCCAAGAGGCTTTAGAAGAAATGTTGTTGCATTGGCTTGTTCAGGTGTTGACATATCTTGTTGGAGCATAATCGGAGGGTGTTTCACCTCAAAGACGCGGTGGGGTCGAATGGTCTTCTCGCACAAGTGCAACATGGTGCGATATCTAGCTTGAGATCGTAGGATTGATTCTCTCTCGTGGTTGGAGGTTCCCACTTCTGCCCTCCTTTCTGTTTTTCTAGTAGCATGAGACGGTAGCTTTTGTATTTGTTGTTACTTTTCTCCACCCTCTCCTTCTGAGCCTCCTTGGATTCCTTGTTTCCTTTTTGGGTCGTGTGAGCGACAGTTCCGGAGTTAATATTGAAGCTGACCCATCGCCGCTTTGGTGTTAAAGGACATGGATTGCTTAGTCCCTTTGGGGGTAGAGGATTTACTCGGTCCTAGTCCCCTGTGTCACCGTTCACTAGTCTAGCTCGAGGAGGCTCCAGACCTACACCCTTCTAGGGGGTGGAGCATTGATTTCCTACTCTTATTTGGGTTTGTAGTTTCTACCCCGGGAATCCTTACCCTTTTATTTTCTAACGCATTTCCCTTCTTTCTGATCCAAAAAAAAAGAGCTCTGTACATGACATATTAAAGCTTCATCTACGAATTCTTCTGTTGCATTCACCAAGTAGTTCTACTTTCTTGCCTTTTTCGGGTTCAGTTATGATACTTGAAGTGACAAGTTTGTTTGCAACTATAGCAAATTATGTTTGCTCTGTTCTTAGACTATATGTCTTCTTCGACTTTGATCTCTCCTTGCCCTCTATTCTTCCCCTTTCATGTTTCTTACATCTCCATCTCCATCCACATTCAATATGGAGTATTATGACGATTGTCTAGAACTTCCTTCAACGTATATCTTTGTTGGGAATGAAGTCTCTTGCTTCTTTGAACAACAACTTCGTAGATCTGGATGAGCTACTAACAGTTATAGCCGTTCCTAACCAACATCAGGTAACGAAGATAACAATAACAAGCCTTATACCGAACCATCAAATTTAATGTCCCCCGACACTAATCTAGATGTTATCGTATTAAATTCATTCACATGACCGACCTTTTCTCTCAAATGTGTAGTAATTAAGTTTCCTAATCCTATTGAGAAATATCTTCTAATTTCCTTCCCAAGTCTCTTACGTAATCCTTTAGGAAGACTAGAACTTTCTTAAATTACCTACAACAAAAATAGGAAGTCTCCACCAAAAACCTTTCAAAAAAATTACGATTAGTATGCTAGAGATGTCTGTCTATCCCAGACATGATCCAAAGCAAATTCTTATTTACTACTCTAAAAGATTTAAATGATTGAGTTTATGGTACTATTGTAACTTTCAAGAAAATACGTTTAACCATATTTTCCTTTTTGAACCTTTCGTACAATTACATATATTATTTTGAACTTGAAAGTGCATAAATTATTCCCAATTAAGAAAATGATTGCATTCCTAAAGAACAACAATACAAGAACAAAATTAAATATAAAAAATAAAGAGTGAGTAATGGAAGCTGCCATGGCAAACAAGGATGAACGCCAAGACCAATGCAGCCTTTAGAGTTGCCTTCGGTGAAAGTCTTAACTCTCAAGCTTAGTAATAATTGTCAACCAAACAAATATGCGTCATGATAGTTGTGACACCACAAAAACAGGAACTAGGTACCAATCTATTTTCATTTGTTTGCACAAGCTGATAAAAGTTGTTGAACATATGAAAACGAATCAGCCAATTAAATATCTATTACCTTATGATCCCTAATATTTGTTGGCAGATCAACATTCAGAAAGCATCTAACAGGATACATTTGATTCCTGATGTCAGCCAGTAGTGCATTTATAATAGGCAAGCAAGCCTCAGCAGCGTGTGTGTAGTCAGTAACATCACTCTTACCTCCAACCCTGAAAGTTCAACAACCAAATTTGTAATGGAGTAAATGGGTAGCAAATCCAAAAGCTTGTGATGTTCAAGTCCATGAAAATAGGACAGCAAAAAGTAATTCTGGCTAGGGAAAAGCAGTCATGTTCTACAATAAATAAACGGGGCAATTATTGAATTATGCCTTCATGAATTAGTCACGGACGGAAAACAATCTTTCAAGAAAAAACATGTTTTGCATTACACTGTTCGTCATTACTAAAAACTTACGGAAATTTGAATTCTGTCATTTCCCATAAAGGCCTTATGAATTATCCATATTTCTACATGTGGCACTTTCGCAATGCAAAACATGTTCTTTTTTCTCGAAAGACTTTTCATTCTGTTACCAACTAATGAGGACACTTTTCAGCAATTTCCCCGACCTAAAACCATTTCTTAGATGCATAGTAAATACATATATCATTAGTAATCAAAGACATTGTCATATAATCATTCCATTGCAAATATGATAACAGACTCAAGACAACAAACAGGAAATCAAGGGTGAAGATCTATCAGAATCCATGGTATTCGAGAGACTGGTTTCTCTCAAGCATAGGGCTCAATGACACAATTGTTTGATACCCTCCCTAAGTTGCTTGCTTCTACCCTATTTTATACTACTCAAGACAGAACAATAAAGGAAAGCAACAAAATAGGAAAGAAACTAGAAAGGAAAAGGCCTCAATCAGGAAAGTTAGCCCCTCCCTCCTGATTTGCTTCCAGATCTGCTACCCTTGAATCAACTAGCCTCTTTGAAGGTTTCCTTGTATGGGTGAAGCGAATAGGTGTAACACAATAATATACTCTAACATATCTAAGTGAGTGAAGAAAATAATTGTGTACTTACCAGTCATATGACAGAGAGATAGAAGGTACACCATTAAAGAAGGCCTCTCGTGCACCAGCCACTGTCCCTGAGTAAACACTGCATAGGAGTCCAACCAACAAAATAGTAGACATATAGCAGCAAAAAAACAAACAAGCAGCAGCTACAATTGTGTATATCAACATATAAATAGTGAAACTAATAGATCACACGTGATGTTGCATTTTCTCCAACAAACGCTACAACAGCCCATCCCATAACTCAATCAAAGTTCGGGACTGTATCATTGTTCTACCATCCAATCACAATCACTGAATTACTCTCAAAGGGCATATCCTTCTTCAAGATCAGTTATCGTGCTAGCTCGTTCCAAGTAAACGCTCCAATTAGAAGTGAACGATGTTCAACCACAAAAAAAATGTTGCACACCCAAAAGCAAGAAAACACCCAAGCTTTACAAGCAAGGCTCGAGCAATTGGGAGCAAGTATTAGACATAGCATACACCTACTCATCTTGCCTAAGGGAGCCAACGACAATTGTCTCACTATGCCTCATGAACCCTCCTCATCCTGCTTGGCCCTAGTAGTTGGGATGAGCAGAACAAGTCGACCTTTACACCCTCACCCTACAGCCTGCAAGCCCATGTGAACGGACGTGACTGGTGTAACATCCTGCACACTTGGCACCCCACATGCACTCTACAATTTTCCTAGTGACATTACATCTACTCTGCAAGCCCATGTGAACGGACGTGACTGATGTAACATCCAGCAATTATATCTCACCCTTTCTCTACATGTAGATCTTGTTAAGCACTCTTTTAAGTGTCCATTTTACAACTGCAGAAAATCTATCCAAGTTCATCTTCTCTAGAAAATCACCCTTTCTCTACATTGAGAAACCCCTTTCTTCCTTGTATCAACTATCAATTGCATTGTTTCCAATGAAATGTAATATCAGGAAGCAAAGAAGGTAATTATGTAGTTGAAGTACTTAAAATAAAATTAAAAAGAAACACACAGAGCACGAGTGATAAAATATTACTTACATGTGATAACCACAATTGCTACCCATATTTATGCCGCTCACCACCTGAATGTACAAAACATGTAAAGAAATACAAACGATTAGATGCATTTGAAGTATGAACAAGAGACTACATAGTGTCAGTGTGTCACAAGGTCATATACTACCACGTTCTCTATTATACCAAGAAGAGAGATCAAGCTATCTTGCAAAGCAACCTTGATTTACAAATATTGTCCAGCTAGCATGGAAGGAATTAAATAACAGCTACCATGTTTTGTAGGTTCCTAAGAAAGAAGAATGAAAGAAACTATAAAAGTACATGGAAGCTACCAAATCAGGAATTGAAGGAAATAGGGCTTTGGAGACTCCTAAAGAAGTACAGTCTGCTGGGGTTCCTGCAAAGTACATGTAGTATTTTTATTTACTTAGTAATAAAAATGAAGTTCTGCTGTGAAAAAAAGAAAAGAAAATATATATATAGAAGTCAGAACATTTATAGAGATCATATTGTTGATGGAAAATAGTGATTTGCATCCAAAGAGAAATGACAATCGCATAAAGTATCTAACAGAGTCAACCAATAGATTGCTGATCTCGAATAAAACATCTTAATTCCTAAGTGTGAACACTCGAAACCAGGGATTGGATTACATGATGTTTAAGAAAAGAAGCAAACTAAATCCCTAACTTTGATCATCGAGCAACTACATCACGTGGGCACAAAACATATTCACGCAACTACGTCGCATAAAGATGGTTTGAAATATTAACAAGGGGTATATCAGAGGCAATCAGAAAAACACCAAGAAACTATAAACATTGAAAAATAGCAAAGCAAAACAGCACGTGGGGACGTGTGCAGAAGTTTTTTGCAATATGGGAGTTCCGGAGCACCCTGTTCCTGACAGTGATGAAACGGTGTTCGGAATATGGCTTTCGTGAGGAATGTTAAAGAAGTTACCAGTAAACTTGCTTCTTGACTTAATAAGAGTGCACACATACAACAAGAACACAAACATAATTGAAAACAGAGAATGCAAATATAATTTACCTTCCAGAAACAATGTCCTACCCACTCGCTAGAACCATAAACTAATCAGTGGGCAGAACCAACAAACGTAAGAAAGCCTCCTAACCCGTGAAATAGACAATCAAGCGACATTGTAATCAATTCAATAGACTTTTGGACTCACTCAAGCCCAACCTTTGAAAAGTTTGAAACGAGTCTTGCAAGGTATCTAACGGGTCATGTTTACATGATAAAAGGACCAAAAATATAACAAACTAAATCCACATTGCGGATTATAAGTGGGAAAGTGAGGGTCGGTGCTAAAGAGAATTGATATACTACCCCCGTCCCATAATGAGTATCCAATTCAAGTTTTTGGTAATATTTAGGAATAGGCACACATACTCTTATATCCTATTTTAGTGGGTTAGGGTAGTAACGAGCTAACAAGAAGGATACGAATGATCCATGTAAAAGTTAACTTTTAAAGAAATAAAGTGGACACTCATTTTGGGGCATCGAAATTAGGGAAGGGAGCACATATTTTGGGATGGAGGTAGCATTAATATCAGCCCCAAAACTAACCAGAAACTGCGTATGCAGTAGCCCCTTCAATTTCTGTTTGTTTGACAGCAAGTGGACGACGCCAAGTGATGCTATGACTGACAGCAGATTTTTCCCTGTGGACATAAGAAAAGGTCATCACAGTTTAAAAAGAAGCTTGTGCAGAAGGACTTGGTAAACAATATTTTGCAAAATAAGATATCTGTAAATGATAAGTGACAAAAGCTCATGACTAGAAAGATTAATTTCCTCGAACTGCAATAATTCATCAACTTGACCCAACTTAAATTTACATGAGATTGGTAACACTCCAAGGTTATGCCAAACCATTTCACATGGCATATCAGAGTTACAAAGAACTTATGACTATCAAATATGGAACGGTATAAGCCTATCTGGCATTTCAAAGGAACAAACACTACTATGAGCAAATCAACCTTTGTTTATTAAAAGGTTTTTTTTCACAAGCCAAAGAAGGAATGTGAAAACTAAAAGAGCTTCAATGCTTCAGGTTGTCTTACTCCATGGTCAATAAAAGACCATAGCAACTAGATTAAAATAACCAAACCCCAAGTAATACACACACACACACACACCCATGATCTCTTCCGATGTTACAGGTTGTCTTACTACTACAGGTCAAAAAAAGACACTAGCAAATAGGTTAATCCCTCATTATCAGTGGAGAAAGAGATAAGAAGGCGGGAGCCTTTAAATGAGTAGGGTAGGTTGCTAGGATCGGCAATTAGACGTTCCCCGAGTGACTTATGTCTTACATAAGAAATGAACAGTCTTCTCTTAGTCCAATCAAATGGGCTACATCAAACTGGCATGCCCCGTGACTCATGTGTGGTATTTGAGGCAACCAGTGGCTCTGTCCATTGTGCAAGCAAGATTGGTTGGAAGTCATATTCCCCCGTCTTGCCCGGTAATACCAGGTAATACACACATAGGATCTCTTTCGATGTTTCAGGTTGTCTTACTACAGGATAAAAAAAAAACATACCGACTTGGTAAAATCACCAAAACCCCAAGTAATACTACACACGGGATCTCTTGTTTCTCCATCTTAGGCAAACCTGAAGTAATGATATAATCTTATATTCTAGTAATTACTATTCACTAAACAACTATACAAATTCAAAGCATTTTTACGTAGTGACAAAGGTATCATTTGACAAGGGTAACATTTGCATCCTCAGAAAATGAATTACAGGTGAAAGTTTACAAGAGCATTCTACACATGGGAAAGTAAAAGGAAAATACAAAAGTCTGTCAATACTTTGTTTCATTTAAAATTGTAAAGGGGTGAAAAGGAGAACAACTGTTCTATTAACCTTCCATTCAAACAAGAATATGAAATAAGGAAGCTAAAAAAGTCCACAACTTTCTCTTCCCTAGGACAAGTTCATGGTGTTTTAGAATCCCACCTTTCCTACTGGATTTCAAAATCTCTTAAATGCCTCAGGATAGCTGAATTCTAGTATCTCTCCCCTAATTTTGCATCCAAACAATGTATTTGATGATAACTAATCAATCTTCCATTACCAAATAATGGTTGCCAAAGCATACCCCAAATGTTTGATCAGTGTACAAAATCATTTTTTTGTTTTGAATCAACAACTTTTTGTCAGGTGAAGGGAATTTCTGCAGAACCTTCCGTACCAAAACTGCGTATCTTCGTCACAGCAAACTAAATACAGAAACGAATGGAATGGGACTGTAACAAATACGATAGACAAAGCATAATTGAAGAAAGTGTAACAGATAAATACAATAGGCAAAGCATAATTGAAGAAAGTGGGAAAATGGGGAAAGAGAAACGTACGAATCAGGAGCACAGACTAGAACGACATAGCTGTTTGTGGAGACAAGGACGCGAACGAGGGATCGCAAGCCAGGCGCGTCAATCCCGTCATCGTTGGTCACCATGATGGTGGGCTTCTGAACACTGCTCTCCATCGAGGACTGCGCTGGGTTGGGCGACGAGAGAAAAACAATATATGCAGATTCTCAATATTTTATTTTGGCTGGTATAATCGAGTGCACGCACGAGTCTATGCTTTTATTCCTCTTTTCGGCTGAATACAACTTTGTAAAAAAATTCACATTGACTTAAAAAAACAGTTCTTTTTATTATTCATAGGGTATTTTCGTAAAATTACTTAGTACATGGAGGTTAGTTTTGTAAAATCGATCGGAACCTAATTGGATCCACTTCACAGAGTCATGGCTTACGTTGAATCAATTGTGACTCTTTTGGGCTCTCTCCCACAATCTACATGCAACCGTCTCTGTCTCCTTCTCCGTCTCTCAGATTTAGAATCGTCTCGCAGAGCTAGGGCTTAGTAAGTGACATTCTCTCTTCTTCGCATTGATGTTTTCTTCTTCTTCTTTGTTTCGTTTTAGTGTGTCGATTTCACTAGTACCAATTTAGGTTAGAAGACTGGTGATTTTATGTGTTTTAGCATTTTTTGCACTTCGATTTGTTGATTCTAGTGTTTATATTATGATTTTGTTGTTCTGAATTGTGATTGTGTGCATTTTGATTCGGTTTGTTATTTCAATTTTGTGGTTTTGAATGGAAATATATTATTTCATCGATAAGGTTTGATTTGTGTGTTATCTAGGCTAGTGATCTAGGTGTTGGTGATAAAATGTTCGTGATTT